>JAAVUA010000222.1:0-61593 GCA_014898875.1 Fusarium miscanthi
GCAATAGATCTCCAGAACCACCACCTCCTCTTAACTTTTGGCGGCAAAAGGTATTTCTCTCCCAACGCTGACACAGCAAAGCGTGTCCTAGATGTCGGTACTGGGACGGGAATTTGGGCTGTTGAGTTTGGTATGTTGAGATACTCCGCGAGTTGAATAGGTTTCTAATATGATGTTGAAGCCGACGAACATCCCCAGGCTGAGGTAAGGTCGGCCATCAAATGGACCTGGAGCGAGTGGCTGAGCGCAATAGGTCTTTGGTATCGATATTGCTCCTATCCAGCCAGACTTGTACGTATCCAACCTCAAGAGGCCGATTCGGTGTCTGATGAGATTCCAGCGTCCCTCCGAACTGCACCTTTGAGATAGACGATGCCGAGAAGCAATGGACGTGGACTAAGCCCTTCGACTACATCTTCGTTCGCCTCATGGTCGGCAGTATAGCAGACTGGGACAAGCTGATCCGCCAATGCTACGAGTATACCAATCCAAACTCCCAGGTCTCTCCTCAAATCACTCACAGCGTCCAGTAACCTAGAACCCGGAGGCTGGGTCGAAGTCATCGATCCCGTATTCCCAGCCAAGTCCGAAGACGGAACCCTGAAGCCCGACTCTCCCCTCCACCGCTGGGACGAACTAACCGCCAAAGGCGCCTTGGCCCTCGGTCGTCCCTTCGCCGAAGGTGTGAATCACGAAAAGCGCCTCAAAGAAGCAGGCTTCGTCAACGTCACGCGCAAGGCGTTTAAATGGCCTACCAACACCTGGCCCAAGGATCCAAAGTTCAAGGAGATTGGACTATGGACGCTTGCTAACATCGAAAGGAACCTTGAGACTATTAGTAGCTTTTTGTTGAGACAGGGACTTGGGATGAGTCAAGAGGAGATTCTAGTGTTTATTGCTGAGGTTAGGGCTGAGATGAGGGACTTGAAGGTTCATGCTTATTGGGAGGTGTAAGTGCAGTCGACGCTGCGTGTTGATGGAAACTGACTGTCGTGTAGGTTTGTTGTTACTGGGCAAAAGCCAGAGGAACAGGCCTGAGTTGGTGATAGTAGCGTTTCAAGAGCACAGATATTGAACGCGGTTTTCGCCTGACGGTTTAAGTAAGGTCGACGATATGGAACTATTTCCTAGTAGATAAATATTTTGTTTTAATACAAACTGTATCGCAGATAAGCGAATGCTGTTTTAATTACTAATATTGAATTGACAACCAACTCCATGAACTCCAAGTCGTTAGCTAAAGGAACCCCATGCCGATTCCAAACAGTCATAACATTTCAAGGCGACGCACCAGCCATCAAATTCGTCCTCTCCTCCCTCTTGGCCTGCTTCAGCGTCCTCACCCGCTGAATACTCTGCCACTTCCTCTCCCGCTTCTTATCCCTCAGACACATGCCCACCAACACGACCATGCACCCCGCGATGCACGCCCCGAAGAAGGCCCCTACGACGATACCCTCGGTCCCGATATCGTTGTGCTGCCTCATGCAGACTGTCGCGCCGGAGTCGGGGTGGATCTCGCAGAAGAGGCCGGGGGCGCAGGTGCTGGATGTCATGCGGTTGGTGATGCATGAGGCGCTTTCGGTGCGGCCGTCGGTTGTTATGGAGCAGACGACGCTGGTTGAGACGGTTGTGCTGTAGCAGGATGCGCCAGGCTCGGTGGCGGTGACGCTGCTGCTTGAGGTGGAGGTGGAGGAGGTGGAGGATTCGGTCGAGGTTGATTCGACGGTAGATGAGGGTTCTTGGGTAGTTGTTTCTTGTGTTGTAGACTCTTCGGTCGTCGACGTGGGCTCGTCAGTCGTCGTAGGCTTATCCTCTGTTGTAGTAGTCTTTTCTTCCGTCGTGGTCGGTTCGTCTTGCGTGGTCTCTTCGGTCTTTTGAGTCTCTGATTTTGTTTCCGTCGTTTTGTCGTCATCCGAAGGTTCCGTATCTTGTCGCCGAACCCACTGTCGCCATCGCTGCACTAACGGACCCTTCTCCCAAGGATCCTGCTGCACCTTCTGCGCATCGAGAGGAGCTTCGTGGCCGTGTTTTATGGCGGTCGGGGCATCGTAGTATGACGGGTCGGGCGGTACGTCATTTGGCTGATGGCCTGCGACGAGCAAAGCGGGCAGGGCCAAGAATGGGGTTAGAGAAAGGAAGCGCATGCTGAAATTATAAGAATAAACGACAGAATAAAAGAAGAAGGATTAAAGTTTCAACTTTAGATGCCTGTTGGGATGGTAGAAGAAGATTTGCAGAATGAAATGTTTTCTTTGTTGCGTGATAGCGGAGATATTATCTCGTATTACCATGTTACTATAAAAAGATCTGTGGCCGCGCGTAGCCAGCTCAGGTCGTTCCACATGGTGACGATCGGTAGCACAGCCGCAAATTCATTGGATTAAATCCCGTAAGCTGACACATATATAGCAATAATACGAGCTATACCACGCACGCAGTGACAGACTGTTCAATCAATTTTCTGTACATCCGATCGCTTGGCTAGAGTTCCCCATTAAGTCTAGGTTAATGTCACACGGGTTTAGAATGGTGATACCGTTGAGCGTTGTGTTGTGGACGGGGTTTCATCAAATAGCCGAACGAATCAGTGGTGTTTAAGCGGGGGATTTAAACGGTGTGATGTCAAATTGTAACGTGCGTAAAACTCTAATAGCAGACTAGAAATCCAACACAGGATATATCCAGACTGAATTCCTTTAAATAATAAGCAACGTCGTGCTCAGATATTAAATTCGATGCTTGCGGATGATGTCTAGAGGTGATGGCAGATAACGGCCTAGAAATACGACCAGATATTGTGACTTTGAAGCTGCAGGCTTATCATCCTCTCCAACAACAATCAATTACTTCACTTCTCGTCTGTAAGCTCCGTTCCGAACTGTCTAGTAATTAACTAGCCGATCCCTTTGGTTTCGCCAGTTACCCACGTGGTTATAACAACAATAAAGGAATTAAATAAAAATAAATAGTAGTTATTCAATTTAGTGTAGAAACTAGGAAAAGTCTCTCAATCCACATTACACAATCCCATTGCTCAATCTATCCTTCACATTCCATCATCAGCTATGCGTGCTCGTCCTTAGTCGCATATATAGCGGCTACTATGGTCAGAGTCTCCCGATGTCGCCGTCGAACAACTCCACTCGGAGTCTGAATCGTCCGTAACGCTGACATGCGTATCAGGAGCATTAGTCCACAAGCCAAGAAGTCTGCCCAGGCCTGTGCCGATTGTGTCCGGGTCAGGAGACCATGAGTCGGAGAGTCGAAACAACTCCTCCATCTCGCCGTGGATTTGTTTCATAGTCGGAGAAGCACGAGTAGATACCGATGAACTATCGGATGTATTAGTGCTTGTAGGAGGACGGTTAACACTAGGACCAATATTCATAGGGCCAGTGATGTTAGGTGGACGTTGGCCAGGTCGTGGCCAGGCTGGTGGCATTGACATTGACATTGGCCCACCAAGATGTTGAATCTTCAAAGTCATGCCAGGACGTCGTAGTGATCCCCACGCTTCATCCAAAATGACGGTTCCGTCATCGGTGGAGAAACCAAACTTTCCATGTTTCAAGAGTCCTGCCGTGGTCGGTCCCAAGTTGAGGCCAGAGACTTTTTTATGCAACAACTGCAGGAAACAAGTTAGCAGATACTAAACTTGACTATTTGTCCTGAACTGACAGTAAGATCCTTGCACCCTTCATACGGGAAGGTGAGCTTTCGACCCGAGTACGGTTCAAACACGTGTATAGGTTCAACTTCATCACCTAGGCGGAAGAAAAGAGAGATGGAAGCATCAGTCTGAACAGCAGCCTCGGACCTGTCTTTGAACGGAGGAGTGGTGATTGACATGGCAATCCAATTTCTTTCCCTAGAGCTTGATTGCTTGGCAGCATTGATGCCCTCATCGATTCGTTGGCGGATACGTTGATCGAGGGATCCATATTGCTCGAGGAGTTCTGGACGCTTTCTCCATCTGGACTTGGAGGTCGCCTGTGAGAGCGCGGACCTGACATGTTTGTCGTCTAGTTCAAGCCGTTTGAACGTCTTTCCTGGGACGCTATTGAGATGCACACCGAGATCGATCTGCCAAACCTCAAGGTCTTGATTCTTCCATTCATCGTGTGATCCTGGCATGAGGACTCGTTTGATCCAGTGTCTGGTAGCAGCCATCAGACTTGAGCCGTGTTCCTTGATCGGCTCTTGGTCGATTTCCGTTGGTTTGCTGACTGTCTCTGCAGCGGTATCAGCCGACACCTCAGTGTCCTTGGGCAGTTCTAACGCTGGAGTTTGAGTGATTGGTATGACTTCAATAGGCTTGATCTCTTCAGCTTTTGTGTCAATCACAATGGTAGATGTACTACAAAATACCTTGGCGTCAGTCCAACTCAAGTGTCTACCTAGAATAACGAAAACGGTTTATGAGGTGCTTTACCTTGAGACAGTGCAAGTGCTGTTCACATCGGTCAAGGAAACGTTGCTAGAAGGCAGTGGTGGAGTAACAATAGTCCATTTGGCCACCTTCTTGCACCAGAATCTGTAGTGACTTGCTCGTTGACTGGCCACTTGCTGTGCCAGCTGTCGGATTGTACACTCGGTCTCAAAGCTACCTGGGGCTCGATCGTGTGACCTAGTAGAATCATCAAGTTAGCAAAGGATAGTATAGTATGATGAGCCGATCTTACCGCGTCTGGTGATGCGCGATACTGCCCAAGAGATAGCGCAGCATGAGTTCAAACTTGATTTGCGTCAAGCGGTGCCGAAAGTACCTGAGTTGAACCTCGAGCTGCTCCCATGACTCGTAGCGCCAGACATTGGTGCGAGCGATGCAGTGAAGATACTTTTCTGTTTCCTCCCGCGGGATCTCATTGATCTCTTTGTCGCCAACAACATTCTCTGTCTGCCGTACCAGCATGATCAAGATGCCGGTGTAGATCTTTTCGCACGCGGCTGTTAGGCGCGTGATGTCTTCCAGGCATAGCTTTGTGAAGGCATCTGCATTCTCTTGAATCAGATCATCAATTTTTGTCAATGTCAAGGCATTTGAGTTGATTAAATTGATCAGCTTGGGAAGCCTCTGCCGGGCTCTTCTGTTGGCTTCGGAGTGTACTTGAAGGGAGCTTGCAAGACTGAGGCCTAGCTTGGCGACAGGATCAATGTCGCCGTGGGCCATGGTGAAAAAAGGACCAATGCGGCAATGAGAAAGGAAGGAAAATCTAGAAAACAGTTCAACGTCCTCTCGTTCTATTAAATCAGGCAGCGAGTTGAAAGCACGCCATTGTACTCTTATCATTACCCCTCGATACCTGAATCAGTGTAACCAATCATCAAAGTTGTTGGTTGCACTTCTGATTCTAGGACTATTGGACAACGTGTCATACATAAGCCACCATTGTAACGATTGGCATTTGGGTCACTCATTTCCTGCAGGAAGACAAACCTGGAAGAAACCTTGACCGCTGCTTGCGGGGTAGTCAAAGAGTCCTCAGAGACGGAAGACCTACGGTCTGAACTGTGCTATTTGTAGCATGTGGTGTAGACAACTCCATGTTGGTATGTATCGGGCAATTAAAGAGCATTATAATGAATAATAATAATCTTTACTTATTGTAACTAGTAGTATTTTTATAGAGAGTAAATTTATGGTATTTATATAAAGGTAAATAGTATTTATTATATATTCTTATAAATATATTAATAATTTTTTGGCAACAGCAATGCAGTTTGGCAGCACCGTCTTTGATCTCGAGCATCTTGAGCTGGGATACGCGCCACCCTATGGCTCGGCAAAGGATGCAGTCAACATGGCTGGCTTTGTGGCATCTAATGTTCTTCGTGGAGACTGTAAGATTGTTCAAGCTGAGCAGCTTACTAGAGAGAAACTCGACAAACTGCAAGTTGTGGATGTCCGCTCTCCCGAGGAATTTGCTCGTGGTCATCTTCACCAGGCAGTCAATATTCCACTCAACGACCTAAGGCAACAGTTGGCCACCCTGGATAGGTCAAGACCAACTATCGTATACTGTCAAGTTGGTTACCGCGGCTATTTGGCTTACTGTATTCTCAGACAGTTCGGGTTTGATGTCATGAATCTGGACGGGGGCTTTAAGACAGTAGTTCAAGGAGGATATCAATCATTATGTAGTTGAGGTCTGTTTTCATGTTGAATATACTAAAAGGGGGAGATTGCTCCTATAAATTCCGCATTTTGCGCCCTGGACTATATACCTCTATGCACCAACCCGATTGCGGTGGCTGCTTTCCGGTACATCAGTATTTATGGTATATCCTCACCTTTATATATATGTTCCTCAATAAGGTCTCTCATCCACTGGGGATTACTTAACTATACAAGAGTGCATAACTATTTCAAAATTCTTTATCGGGCCTGTTTTGGTTGGTACTATGCTGGAACTGGCAGCGTAGGTTGTTCCTGATATCGGTCTGGCCGAGTCACCATGCTTCATCATGCACAGGTTGAAGTTATCGGATTCATAATGCCTGTCGCATGGCATTCAGCGACAGGTCCTCCTGATGAGAACCTTGGCGTCGTTATCGCACGCCTGACAAACATAAAGATGAGAAATAAATCCAGCTATCTGACCTGTTAGTTCGTGCAATTCATAACTAGAAATTGCGGCTGAAAGTTGCCTTTCTAGCTAAGACGCGTGGCGACCAGTGATTTGACAGAACAGCATGACTAAGGATTGTACGAGCGGGGTAGAGTAATGTGTCTCAGCCAACTATCTTTTATATTACTGTGTACTTTGTGCTTTATTTTGTTCTCGGGCCTTCTTGTCTCGGATTCTTATTCTCTTGACTTCTTTAAAATGCCTCTAGACACGGATAGACTATGTTCTGTTTGCAATGCAATGCTTACTGGCATCAGGATAGTTGAAAGCTTTTCTTCTTCACAACCAAAAGTACACCCGCATCACCGAAGCCTTGAGAACCTTCAGTCTGCTGCACGACAAGGCTGCTATATATGTGGATGGTTCTTACTGTCTCAAGCACCTGGCAAACAATTAACCCGCCGAGATATTGTATGCTTTATATTTATCGATAAAAATCACAATCGAGGGCGTATCAAAATTATCCATGACCTAGAAACAACCGCAACTTTTAGTCTTATACCAATAGCGGAGGCAGGTATGTTATTCTTTTAGGTATTGTATTCTGCTGGCATCACTAACTTACTATTCAAGCTTTCAAACCCGCCAAAAGTCTTGATTACCCTCTTAACACTCTTGGGCCTGGTCATCCATCGTTAGCACGCCAAGTTAAAAAGTGGACTGAGCAATGTCAATCCCACCACGAGTGTTGTAATGCAGTGATCCCGCCGTTTCGCCCAACAAGGTTGATTCAAATTATCGACAAGGAACACATCAAGCTCGTCGCACCTGCCAGTATCCAGCCAGCCGCCCCCTTTAACTACATTGCCCTATCACATTGCTGGGGAAACTCCCCAAAATCAATCAAGTTAGAACAAAGCAACCTTCAGGATCTTTACAACGGGCTCCGGATAGAGTCTCTGCCTCAAACATATAGAGAAGCTATCTCCGTCTGCTTGCAGCTTCAGTATGAGTTTATCTGGATTGACTCACTCTGTATTATCCAAGATTCCACTCCAGACTGGCAGAATGAAGCTTCAAAGATGGGCTCGGTCTATGCCAACGCTGTGCTAACTATATGTACAGCCAGTGCCTCTGATAGTACGCAAGCAAGCTTTAGACACCGAGATCGCAATCTACTCAAACCACTGGAAATTACTTGTCCCTGGAACGGAGAGCAAGAAAAGACAGTCAAGATAGTGTGCGACGGTATGTATAAGAGAGATATACGGTTTTGCCCCCTGCGCAGTCGCGGTTGGGTTTTCCAAGAGTGGTATCTCTCGAGGAGATCACTCATCTTGGGAGATATGCAGTATTGGTGGCATTGTCGCGAATCTCTGGCATGCGAGGTATTTTCAGAAAGCATCAACAGATCCCCCCATGACGTTACTGGAAGGTGGCTACATGAGTCTAGTCTGATGAAAGGATATGGAGATGTTATACCAATCGACACTACACAATCTAGTGGTGCCAAATTTCTACGAGTTCAGTGGGGACTTCAAGCAGAAGCTTATGCCAACACAGCGTTGACGCGGCAGACAGATCGGGTAGTGGCGTTTTCCGGAGTTGCACAGTCGTTCAGGTCATCTTACAGCCTGACTTCAAGATACGTGGCAGGCTTTTGGAGCTCTAGTTTGCCAGCGGCTCTTTGCTGGTCTACGCAGCCTCCTGAGGACAGCTGTACGAAGAAAAGCATAACGCGGTCACCGGAATACAAGGCTCCATCTTGGAGTTGGCTTTCTATCGATGGACCTTTCAACTTGCTCATGATACCATTTGAGGAATTCACACCAAGCGCTTCAATCGAGAAGATCGATCTTCAATATATTGACCAGTCTTGCGACACTGGCCTGTTATCGGGCGCCTCACTCCATATGCGTGGCTATCTCATTGGACCTGCGGAGGTAGGTAAAGACGGGAATTTGAGTAAAGACTATTTGATTGAGGCCTATCTTGGCAAGTCCTGGCTCGAACGATCTCTATCATGTTCCAATTCATTGGATGAACAGACTGAAACCGGCGTCGAGGTGATATCTTACCCTGTCCCTAAACAAGACCAGTGCATTCATGGCTTAGCAGGAGTTAAAACACCGCAATATGTGACTTTGGAGAACGCTCAAGGTTTAATATTTTACTTTCACATAGGTTATTCGTCTCAAGTTCGGGGGATAACCCTGTACCAGGCCCCTCACCAGAATGCCTTTCACCGAATAGGCGCATATAATCTTGTTCTTCCATATGGTGTCAGTGGTCTGCTGTCTGAGGAAATACTTAAAAGCCGTTTCCCAGCACAGTCAGTTACAATTCTTTAAATATAGTTTTATGTATTAATTTTACTATATAGCTCTTTCCTCAATCTCCTGATATTATAATATGGAACTTATAGCCTTGGAAGCACCAGAGCCTCAGCTCAATGAACACGACCAACCCGTCTACTAACATATTGCCAAGCTTCTAAGCTGCATTCCACCAAACGGCGCTATCGATCCCCCAATGCAATGCGTCTTCCCTGGAGCTATTGACAGCATGAAGCAGCTGTATCGCGAGATGACCAAACATAAGAGATCTTAAGCTACATCTACGCCGAGTCTTACAAGAGGCATGCGGCGTCTTATGTAATTCTTTCTATTAGTTGCTCAAAGATGCTTCATACTATGCCACGTATGCTGTGGACATGGTATGCAGCGACAACATCTGGTCTCAATGCAAGACTAGATCAACTACAGCGAATCCATAACTTAGAGGGTCCAATCACTTTATCTGCCCAATTGGGAGGCAAGTCGGCCGACCGTGGAGAGGTTAGGCCATGACGGTGTAATCCAAAACAAGCTATTATACTAGCTCATAACCTTATTTTCTTCTTTAAATGCCAAGGCGTAACACTAAATAAATCGAATACAAGCTCCTATCCAAGCTTTTGCAGGCGTATTAGAGCCTGGAATAGATTAAAAGATACGCCTAGATGGTTATAGTGTTAAACACTGGTTAATAGATTCTCCGACCACTTGGCGATTTGACCGCGAAACATGCAGGGGCTCGCATGAACACAAACGCGCGTGAGAACCTTTTGACAAGGCGGGCGGCATTTTCGACGCCAGCGTTACACTGTAATCGCAGAGGGGTTTAGGTGTGGAGACCCCCGGAGCACCGTGCCGCTCAACCACTATTAGATGGTTGCGGGGAGAAAAGGAGCATTATCCTCCGCCACCCGCTTCTGGAAATAACGGGACCTTGTATACGGAGTATATTGGGTAATATAGCAACCTTGGGTGAAAGGAGCGCGTCAACGCGAGGCTCGTTAAATATACGGCAGAAGTGCAGGCATACGAATTAAAGACTCGAAATACCAGTGTTTGTTAATGCTGTTCAGCTCTTGTAGATTGAAGGACCATGAGCTTGTTTGGGATAGAGAAGTCTTAGCTGCCGCAGATTAATGGTAAGCATACTGGGATACCTTATTATAAGGTTACAAACAACTTAAAACCCACGGCCCGGGTCTCCGTCATCTAACTCAGAAAGGGAAGGGATAATGCTCGTTCCGTCCGAAATAGACCCCTGCAGGGGCACATCCCGATTTGCCTCCCTCCATCGCCCAAACACGGCATCGGTCCTTGCTCATTTTCGACGGCGTCATGTCTCCCGTTGGTATATGAATGCGACTTCTGCCGTGTTTTTTTGAGATGGCGGTTCAAGACCAATCGTCGACTGGGGATTCGTCATCATGGTTTCACTCCGCTCTTTATGGCTTCTGGCCCTAGCGCCTCGTGAGTATGATTGGCTTCTTTGGTAGTTTGAGTGCTGACGTTGAGAAGTTACACAGTATGTGTCTGCTCAGCAATCAACGCCCGCGTCTTATACCGACCCCGATACTGGGATCGTGTTCGACACATGGACTGCATCCCGCATGACGTTCGGCTTCAGTTTCCCCGCGAATGGACAGACCACCAACGCCGATGAGTTCATTGGATACCTGGTAAGGCAATATCCCAAATTACTGGCTCTTCTTGTCTGACCATGTAAACAGAATTGCGCTACTCCCAGCGGGAAGGGCACTGGATGGTGCGGTCTCTCCTACGGCGGACCCATGACAAACTCTCTCTTGCTCTTTGCATACCCTCACGATGGCGATATCCTTACATCCTTCCTCTGGGCCAACGCTCAGGTCGAGCCTGTCCCGTACAAGGGCAAGGCTGTTCTGACCCAGATTTCTTCCAGCATCACCGCGGATGGCTTCACTCTGATCTACCGCTGCCAGGGATGCACCTCGTGGTCGCAGGACGGAAACTCGGGTCAATTGGCGACGACGGGTTCGGTCGCCGTTCTCGGTTGGGCTCACAGCATCACAAACGTGATTGACCCCGAGTGCCCCCGTGAGGCCCAGATGACCCAGCATGAGACCCAGAGTATCTTTGGTGGCCAACTTACTAGCAACGCTTTCAATAGCAAGTATGATACCTGGGCTAAACTTGCTACCAAGGTTGTCGAAGGCAACTGCGGTAGTGAGCAGCCTACTTCTACCGCCACCAGTCAGCCTTCCTCCACCGCTGCACCCAGCGGTACCCCCGTTCCGGACGAGACATACGATTACGTTGTTGTCGGCGGTGGCGCTGGTGGTCTTCCCATCGCTGACCGCCTCAGCGAGGCTGGCAAGAAGGTCCTTCTTATCGAGAAGGGACCTCCATCCTCTGGCCGCTGGGGCGGTACCCGTAAGCCAGACTGGCTTGGAGGCACCAACCTGACTCGCTTCGATGTTCCCGGTCTGTGCAACGAGATCTGGGCCGACTCTTCCGGCATTGCCTGCCCCGACACCGATCAGATGGCCGGTTGTGTTCTCGGCGGAGGGACCGCTATCAACGCTGGTCTGTGGTGGCGTCCCAATCCCAAAGACTGGGATTTTAACTTCCCCGATGGCTGGAAGGCCAAGGATATGGCCAAGTATGAGCAGCGTGTCTTTGGTCGCATTCCTGGTACGCGATTCCCATCTGTGGATGGCAAACGATACCTCGACCAGGGCTTCAAGGTTGTCGCTGGAGCACTCGACAAGGCCGGCTGGGGTGAAGTCAACGCTCTTGAGCAGCCAGCCGCCAAGAACCGTACTTATACCCATCCGCCTTACATGTTCTCTGGAGGTGAGCGTGGCGGGCCCCTTGCTACCTACCTCGTCTCTGCCAAAGCGCGGAGCAACTTCAAGTACTGGACCAACACTCAGGTCAGGCGAGTCGTTCGCTCCGGTGGTCACGTTACCGGGATCGAGGTCGAGCCCTTCTCTGGCGCTGGTTATGCCGGTACCGTCAAGCTCACTCCCGAGAGTGGTCGTGTTGTTCTTGCAGCTGGCACTTTTGGTAGTGCCAAGATTCTCCTTCGCAGTGAGTCTTGTCTTATCCGTACGGTGGCAGAATTTGTTGGTTCTAATTTTGCTTCATAGGTGGTATCGGCACAGACGACCAGCTCAGCATTGTCGCCAACTCCAGCCGCGATGGCGACTCCATGATCTCCAAAGATCAGTGGATCAACCTCCCTGTTGGCTACAATCTCGAGGACCATACGAATGTAGGTGCACATGACAGAGTCATCAGATTGTCCGGCTAACAGTATGGTAGACCGACACTGTGATAAAGCACCCCAGCGTTGTGTTCTATGACTTCTACGAGGCCTACGATGATCCCATCCCAGCTGATAAGAATAAGTACTTGGGTCAGTATGCACGATCTCCTGCAACTTGGACATGAAGGCTGACCTGGAGGTAGATGCGCGCTCGGGCATTCTCGCTCAAGCTGCCCCTAACATTGGCCCGATCATGTTTGACGAGATCTCTGGTGCTGACGGCCGCGTCCGATCCATGCAGTGGACTGCTCGCGTTGAGCCCAGTCTGGGCGAGACCAGCAACAGTAAGTACCGCTTGACAGTCGCTGCAACATCTCGGATCAGGCCTAACTCTCAAACCAGAGTCCATCACCATTAGCCAGTACCTCGGCCGTGGTGCCAAGTCTCGTGGTCGCATGACCATCACTAGTGCTCTCAACACCGTCGTCTCTGGTAACCCTTATCTCAATGACGCAGAAGACAAGAAGGCTGTTGTGACTGCCCTTGACAACCTTCGTAAAGCTCTCTCTGGCGTGGAGGGTTTGGAATGGCTCCAGCCCGCTCCTGGCGTCACCTCGCAGAAATACGTCGACGATGTAAGTGGTTCATGAATCTTTTATAGTGTTGGTGGCATGGTCTAATCGTACATACAGATGGTCGTCTCGTGGAGCAACCGCCGTGCCAATCACTGGATTGGAACCAACAAGCTCGGCAAGGATGACGGTCGTCAAGGCGGTACTGCTGTCGTTGACCTCAACACCAAGGTCCACGGCACTGACAACCTCTTCATCACCGACGCTTCCATCTTCCCAGGCATGGTCACCACCAACCCCAGTGCCTACATCGTCACCGTTGCTGAGAGGGCCAGTGACGCTATTCTAGCCCTTCCCGTCTCCAAGGCCCAGGGGCAGTATCAGCAGTGCGGTGGAAATGAGTGGACTGGGAACATGCAGTGTGGCAAGGGCTTCTACTGCAAGATCCTCAACCCTTACTACTCTCAGTGCTACCCTAATGGCAAATAATCAGGTTGACAGGGACTGCACTTCATTAGGCAAATCACTTCATGTATATACTTTTATCACAGTTCTGGCATCTTGATATACAATGGCGGGCCCTCGAATAGTAAGATCGATTAAATTGTCTATATCTTCGTAATATTCACTCTACCATTCCCGTGATTAGTCGACATAGGCTGTATTCATTAGCAGTCTCTTTCCAGACGCGGTAATGGCCAACTGCAACTCCTTGGCCATGAAGTATATTTGCCTGTCCTCCAGATTAAATGACTTAACTCCGTATCACCGCGGCGTTACCCTTTGTCGCGATTAGGATATAAGAGCCTCCCTTGCCCAGCACCTGATTCATTCTAGACCTCTTCTTCGGGTCCTGGTCACCTGCAGTTTCTTTAAAAGGTATGCTGAATACGCTCAGAAACAAAAGTGCCAAGCAAGCCAAGATGATCATTGCTACCTCACAGTCGAGTATCGAGATTGGGAGGTCACAAAGTACGGCCACGAGTCATCATCTAGCCAACAGCGTGTAAGAAAAATTAGACACCGATACTTCTTTGGTCAGCATTTCTGCAATACAACTCATGATAGTTCATGGACAGTCGCACGCTTAGTGGAGCCTCGGAGGCTGCTCGCCCGTGTTCGGCAGTCTCCTTTCGGCAGCTCTCGGAGGCATCATCTTTAGTGCCAATTACCAAAAAAGGGTGTGATTTAGACTCGGATGGTACATCATGACTTTGCTGTCCGTGACTTTTCTGTCCGCGGAGGAGGCGCCAGAAACGTAGTAGGAGTGTTTTAGAGTTAATGCGGAGTAGTCGCTGGTTATTTATTAACCGTAGTAAAAAGACCATCAAAATTAACTAATTTTCTGCTAGAGGTATTGCTTATAACACCTCACTAGACAAGGTTTCCGGGGATATAGTCATGGTTTAAGCGGCAGCAAACGTCAACTAGTCCCACGGGTTATTAGAGACCTATTATTTTAGATATTACTTATCGCATCGGTGGCCAAGCCACTAAAAGTCTATCTATCCTTCCACCGTTAGCGAGCTCGGAAGATTGCCAGGATGTAGAAAGGGCTTTAGTGGCCCCTCCAAGCTCTTTTAGGTATTTTTACATCTTTTACCGCCCAGGTTCTAACAATATCAAGCCGATAATAAAAATAGTCTGCGTGATAAGAAAATAGGCTATTGAACTTTTAAAGAAACTTAATAGGCTCTTTTAAAATTACCAGCAAAGCGGATCCAGCTAGATCTTCAGCTACAAGAAGCTATCACAAACTATTGGTTTTAGAACGATCTAGCCAAATTGGCACTGTTACATAAAGGAGAAATTTAGAGTATAAGGCTCTGACCTCCGTTTATTAGTACTTCTTCCCCTTTGCCTTTTCGGTTTTCGAATCAATTCTTCCGCTCTTTAACAGCAGTTATGCATTTGGCACTTCTCTTGTCTCTAGCCTTTGGGCTTGAGTCTGTGGTCGCTGGTCCTTGCAAGCCAGGATCTTCCGGTACGTGAACTTGCAACACTGCCTATTTATGTCACTAATAACCTGAATCAGCTATCGCGACTACTACTGGTACTACAGGAATTCAAGGGCTATCTTCAACATTGTCGGCGGATACCACGAAAGCAACTGAGCAGTCAGACTTGACGACGACAACCACTCCCGCGATTTCAGAGTCCACTTTCTCTTCTAGCATTGCCTCTTCAGGGCTATTATCAGATATGACGGCGTTGAGCGAGCAGACGGGTTTAACAGGAACAACGACGACGGCAATCTCTGAGTCTACATCTGTAGCTGATCTGGGGTCTATGACCTCGTTCGCATCGTCTGATGTTTCTGTAACGACGTCAACTGAAGTCACCAATACAGCGGTGTCTGAGTCTTCTGTTTCAACATCTGTTATTTCAACATCAGCTGAATTAACATCCTCAGTCGATGCTTCAGTCACAACATCAGCCGTTGCTTCAACAACGACAACGATAGAGTCTACCACGACTGCAGAGTCTACCACTGACTCTACGAATTCTTCGACACAGATCTCAACTGATACAACACTAGAGGCAACAACGACGACTACCACCGGACCACCAACTTCGACAACAATTTCTGACCAAGTCTCTACCTCAACTGCCGAGACAACAACCGCTCTCCTGCCCATTCCTACTGCGTTCTCATTGACTGCACAAGGCGGCGCAGCAAATGGCTTGGTCATACATACAAATGGTGAGCAAGAGTACTCTGTATACATAGGTGCCTTCTTGACCTGGCCGACTGGTGAGTTTAAATACGAAGAGGGCACCGGTCATATATTGGTTAATGGAAACCCCTTGTGCACTCTATCCTATGCGGGGAACTTCGATTTTGTTTCGGTGATAGTTTGTCCCGCTACCTTGTTGTTCTATCACGCCCCTTTGGTCTGTGATCGACCGACTGGCAGTAGCCTCACCTGTAGCGTGGCTGCGAAGCTTTATACCTGCGTCTATGACAACGGTGGGACTCGTACTTGCACAACTACAGATGTGTCTTGGAGTAGTATGTATTCTGCGCCTGTGATGAGCGGAGTTTATCAGTTCAGGTTTGGTGCCGCTGATTGGGCTCACGATAGTACGGTAGATCCAATTACTCTACTGGTCTCACCGTTTTAGATTTAGAATAGTTTCATTCCTAATTACTATAGTTAAACATGCCATTTCATTAATACAGCCGACAATTGATGCACCATAGTCTTGCTATTTTAGAGCGAGTTTAGTAAATCCTACCCCTCGGTTTAGCTCGTTCCTGGCGCTAGGCAAATGACAAATTTCAGCTCGTCAACCGACTCTCGTGTTAGAGGCAATCCTCCTTGACCAATACCCACCTTGAAGGTAACGTAACTCTATGCCTACAAGATCGTTGATGCCTAGATCGTGTAAGTGACGATGGGAACTGATGTCTTCGACTGACGAGTTTACTGGACCGTGTGAGTGCTGCTGGCTTCAAAGGTTCCTTTAGTCTACGTTCCTGTGATTTCGCCTTATCAGACAAGCGATTGATGCCTTGTTGCTCAATGTAACCTGCTTCAGCCTTTATAATCCCTTGAATAATTACAGGGACCCGGTTGCGACTCACGATCAACCCATCCCCAGTCATGAGGATTGGCATCCTACATTATTCCTTGGGAAGTTACATATAGCGACTAAAAACTGATGCCGGATTGCCGTGAATTCAGGGAAAATAGTGACTGAATTTGCATATGGTCCGACATTGTGGAGTTTGTGAATCCTTCGGAACCCTGTCATCCTCGTATATATGATCGGTCATATGCTTGAACTGGAGACATCTCTTGACACTCGTCTGACGACTCTTGGATAGATAGCTTTGAGAAAAAATATATTAACAAAATTCAGCTGTATATCGTTTCTCTGATTCGGCGACGTGTACCTCATGGTGGCTTACGGGATCCTGCCAATCAGCGCCTAAGGTAATATCTGTCAAACGCCCTATGAAGCCATGAAACACCATGTCAGCACACTGCACATCAATGGATCTCCTGACCCACAGGGTTGCAATCTCTTTCCCTATGTGGTTTGTATGCGCGTGCTACGTATCATTCGGGTTGTTCCTTCAGATTCAAAAATGTACATAAAGGCAGCTGACTCTGATCAAAAACCCCTCATATTAGTCAACAAGCCAACAGCCAACAGTTTGGTAGTCAAACATTGTTCGCTATGGTTTCTATTTCTCGCTTACTTCGAGGCGTTGGCCTTGCAGCTTTTGCTGCTACGGCTTGTCGAGGTGCTGCTCTCGACAGTCGATCTCTTGCTGAAAGAGCTTCTTCGAGCGATCGCTTGGTGTTCGCCCACTTCATGGTAAGCATTTCTACCCCTCACGTCCATACTCAACTGACATCACCAGATTGGGATTGTTAGTAACAGACAAAGCTCTGCCGACTATGACGATGATATGCAGCGTGCAAAGTCCGCTGGCATTGACGCCTTTGCCCTCAACATCGGTACCGACGATTACACGGACGCGCAGCTCGACTACGCGTATGACTCTGCTGACCGCAATGGCATGAAGGTTTTCATCTCATTCGACTTTAATTTCTGGTCAGTTGGCGATGCAGCTGCTGTTGGTCAGAAGGTCAAGAAGTATGCCGGCCGTCCAGGTCAGCTGCTCATTGACAACAGAGTCTTTGTGTCCAGTTTTGCAGGAGATAAACTCGATGCCAATGCTGTCAGAAGTGCTTCTGGCTCCAATATCTTCTTCGTCCCCAATTTTACTCCTTGGGGAGGCTCTACGGACGGTATTGATGGTGCTCTGAACTGGATGGGCTGGCCAAATGATGGTAACAACAAGGCGCCCAAGGATGGTAAGAGTGTCAGTGTCGCCGATGGTGATAGTAGTTACACAAAGTGGCTGGGAAACAAAAAGTACATGGCTCGTAAGTATCCCTCCTTCCCATACATATGCAGGCGACTAACTCATAACTAGCTGTCTCGCCCTGGTTCTTTACTCACTATGGTCCTGAGGTCGACTGGTCCAAGGTTAGTCCCTCTTGTCACGAAACGAATCAGCCGAGAGACTAACACCATCAGAACTGGGTCTTCCCAAGCGGCTCACTTATCTTCGACCGCTGGAACGAGGTTCTGCAACAGGGCTTCCCAATGGTTGAAATCATCACCTGGAACGACTACGGCGAGTCTCACTATATCGGACCCCTCAAAAACAAACACACCGACGATGGAGCATCCAAATGGTCCAACGATATGCCTCACAACGGTTGGCTCGACCTCTCCAAACCTTTCATCGCTGCATACAAGAACAAAGACAACAACGTGGCCAACTATATTGAAAAGGATCAACTCATCTACTGGTATCGCCGCAACCTGAAGGGTCTCGACTGTGATGCCACTGATACGACCTCTGGTAGAGCTCCACCTAAACCTAATGAGAATTATTTCGAGGGTCGCCCTGACGGATGGCAGACCATGGAAGACGCCGTCTACGTTGTGAGTCTACTCAAGTCTGCTGGAACTGTCATCATCAACTCAGGAAGCAACACTGTCACTAAAGACGTCCCTGCTGGAGCTACTCTTATCAAGGTCGACGCCAGCCTCGGCAAGCAGACATTCACTCTCAAACGTGGCAGTACCAACGTCTTGTCTGATACCTCTCTCATGGACATCACTGCTGTCTGCCCCTGCGGCCTGTACAACTTTAATGCCTACGTTGGCACTGTCGCAGCCGGCTTCTCTGACCCTCTCGACAGCAGTGGACTCGCGTCTTTGACTGTTGGTCTGCACGTCACAACTTGTCAGCCTACGCCTTCTCTCGGAACCAACCCTGCTTCTCCGACGCAATCAAATGATCCCCCAACGGTGACTACCCCTGGAAACGGAAATGCTTGTGTTGAAGGAGCTGTAGCTGACGGTGAAAGCGGTAACTATCTTGGCCTCTGCGAGTTCACTTGTTCCTATAACTACTGCCCACCAGCTCAGTGCAAGTGTATCAGGTATGGGACAGCTGTGTCACCTCCAGCCTCGAATGGCCGTGACGGCTGCCCTGCCTCTGGTCTTGGCGATGGTTACAAGGGGCTGTGCAGTTATACTTGCAACCATGGATATTGTCCTGATACGGCTTGCAGATACTGTTAAGGATCTATACCTGTCTGTAGTAATGATGCCAGAGCTTCCATTCATTCCTGTAGTTATGCAGATACTTTTATACAATATGTTTACAAAGGCTTCTCGATATACCAGTTCTTAAATCTGAGAGCTGTTTACTTGCGCACTGGTTATTATTTTCACCCTCATGTATAGCCAACTATAACTCATCACAAGAGAACCTTCACGAGACCAATATGATCATTCAAGCTTTGTACCAGGTCTCTAATTATAATGCCAGTTAGTTCAAATGTAAACATCATAACAGAAGACCAATTTAGAGTCATTCCAGCAATCAGATCCGATGCCAGGTTGCGAATCGGATGTGTTAAGGACGACGAATCTGATAACTAGCGATTAGTTTTGGGGACCGCGACACGTCAAATACATCTTTATCGACATCATCTAAAAGGAAGGGCCGCCATGTTTGGTGCCAGGAAGTGCTGCAAAGAGAGTCACTATTCATCAGACAAAGTCATAGCGCACAAAAGGCCAAGCCTCGTCAACTGCGTATAGTGTACGCCTCCTTGGAGGAGCCAAGCCAACATTGCCACATTACATACTCACTTAGGTCGAAACCCACTCAAACAGCTTAGATTACGTTGTGAAAGATCTCCCTTGTCACGTTGATTAAAGAAAGCCATGTAATAGTGGTTATGGCTCTCTAGAAACCCTCATAGTGTCACTTTGTTAAACCGCGAGAGGAATGCAACTTTGCCGCTGGAGAGACCTCGCGAGTCGTCTTAGCTATAGCACAGAACAGGACTTAAAGGCAAACGAACCCAAGATAGCATCAACGTGGGGCAGGAGGTACCGATCCCGTAATGGAACATAAGGTAGGCCTTTTTCATGTAAACCTTGATAAATTACCGGGTTAGTGTTTAAGTACATAGACTTATATATACATCTTCTAAATACTAGATAGCTAATGAAACGCTTTGATCTATAGATTTTGTTTTATTTACATGATAAACTGGTAGGCAGCAGACCTTATACCAAAAGGCAGTCTGACTTGTTTGTAAAAAGTAAGGTTCTTCAACAAGCAAGAATCTTGGCAACTGCAGCTTCGGCGGCAACCATGACAATAGCCTGGATGTTGCCAGTAGGAAGATCGGGATGGATGCCAGCATCAGAGACAAACTAGAGGCGATTAGTAAGTTTACTGGTAAAAAGAGGCAAGCTACACTTACAAGGTTGTCCATGCCATACACCTTGGCATTGGTGTCAACAACTGAAGAGCCTCCCTTGCGGCCATCATCAGTACCCATCTTTGTAGTACCAGCATAGTGGTTTCCGCTGGTAGT
The DNA here is from genome assembly GCA_014898875.1 of Fusarium miscanthi. Classification (NCBI taxonomy): domain Eukaryota; kingdom Fungi; phylum Ascomycota; class Sordariomycetes; order Hypocreales; family Nectriaceae; genus Fusarium; species Fusarium miscanthi. The sequence goes on from JAAVUA010000222.1 coordinate 20,158, forward strand.
AGCCTTGATAATAGCTGTGGTGTTGGTCTCCTTCTGGAGAACAAATCCAGAATCAGTAATCTTCTCAACCATATCCTGAACAAAGGCCTTGGCGGCCTCGACATCTCCATCTGTTTGCAGGTATGGGGACTTCTCAATGACAGTCTTGCCCTCTTCAGTCATACCCAGAACACCAGTCGAGGTCAAGCCATGGGTCATGTAGACCTTGATAGAAGCGATGCCATCACCTGCAGCGGCACATGACCCTTGGTAGTATCGAGTGACACCATCAGAGCCCTTGTTGGAGCTGAAGAAGATCACGCGATGGCGGCCTTGGGTCAGGATGCCAGAGGCCTTCTTCTCATAGAGATCGATGTTCTTGGTATCGGTGCCGTTCAAGACACTATCAGTGTCAAGCATTCCCCAGGCACCACCAGTCTTGACAGTGAAGGTGAAAATGGGATGGTCCATGAGGTTTTCGCCAACAGGAAGGTTAATCCAGTTTCTCTGAGCAGGGAGAGTGACGCCCGCCTTCTTAGCCGTGAGGATCTGCTTCTTAGGACCAATACCAGAGTTGAACAGCAGGCGAGGAGTTGTAAGGGCTCCAGCAGAGAGAACAACGCGACCGTTCTTAGAAAGCTTGACGATCTCCTTCTTACCTGCTGCGGTTTCAACCTCGACGCCAGTAGCTCGTGAGCCAGATCGGACAACGCGAACGACCTTGGAGCCCATTCGGAGAGTGAAGTTGTTTCGCTTCTGGGCAAGGGGGAGATAAGTCCTGACGGGCCCAGCTCGCATGGCATTCTTGACATTCCAGGATGGCCAGCTGTAAACCTCGTGCTTCTCGTTAGGCTGCTTGATCATGTCAACCGACTTCCAGCCCAGCTTGTCGAAAAAGCCGGATAGGGTGTTATAGAGTCCCTGATCGTATCGCTCGTTGTTCTTGGAGGGGACTAGAGTGCCTTGATTGCGAGCATATAGTCTGTTGGCAGCCGGTGCAACATCGTTCCATTTCCAACCCTTTGGCCACTTGTCGTCAAAGTCGCGAGCCGGAGGATGCACAAAGACCATGAAGTTGACGGTGACACCGCCACCAAGAACACAAGCGGCCAATGCAGCAGTGTCATCGCACATGTACTCGTTCCATAGATCAAGTCCACCAACAGCAGATGACAGGCCAGGGACATCGATGGGGGTAAGGGAGGAGTCCCAAGATAGAGTGTGATTGGATCCAGTTGCGACGGTTGAACCATGTCCACGCTCGAGAAGGAGGACCTTCTTATTGGCCTCGGAGAGTCGCTCAGCTGTGATCAGGCCAGCGGGGCCACCGCCAACAACAATGTAATCGTAGGTAGAATCTGCGTGTTTACATGAGGCCGGTGCCGTGAGAGCGGCCAATGTAAGGGCAGAGACGCCCGAAAGAGATGAGAAGCGCATGGTGAGCCTGGTAAATGACGATCCACTTTATAGATTGATAATGACTGGCATGGGAATGTCAACAGATGGGGAGGGAATCTGGTTTCTTAAGAAGTTGGCTGCTGAAAACCCGATCTCGTCGCCCCATTGTTTGCTTTCAAGATGCTTATCTCATGAGGTTTCATCGATGGAGCAAACCAAGGCATTTCAGCTAAACAAGGCCGAAGACTATACTGTCTACGCAATAACGCCGGGCAGATAGTGGGTTCCACGGTAGCTGATTCATGCTACGATGAGTTAAGATCCTCACAGTTGGCCGATTTGACTCCATATTCCAGGCTAGTTCTTGATAAGATCGAGTGTTTACATTAGTCAGGTGGTCCGGGTTTGCCGTGAAACACTCGTCATGTCCGTTCTGGAAACGTCAGGCGCTGTGCTGGGGCCAAGTTTGACAGGTCGCATCCCCGTCAGGTTGCAAATTCTCACTCGTTTGTCATGATTAATCAGATCAAGTGAGAGTCCAAAGACGGTTAGAGCCGTTGAGAAGTTGGTTTCGAACCTTTCTAGAACGAGTACGCTTGCTGTCATTGCCGAGACTAATGTCGGCTGTTGATTGGACACGGATGGAGATGCGTGGATCCCACCAATCATAGTGAGTTTATGCGTCTTCCTTAAATTTTAACTTCAGCATTGAAGCCGGTTTTTAAATTCGCATTTTCATCAGGCTGTCTCTACACGATTCTCGCCACATAATACGCACCACCTCTTAAAGTTAGGGTAAACGCTTAGACAGGTAGTATAGTATATAATTCGCAATTGTGACGGGTATATTAGATTGCGCGAAATCCAAACACTACGCATTGAACACCAGTTACGTCCTGGAGCAAGTTGCAGGTATCTAACATAGGATATCATACAAGTCAGAGGCTGGAGGTAGGTCTTTATTACTCTTTTTTGAGTAGCAAGAAAGAAAGTATTATGCTATTGATGATTGTATTCGCTCACTCATTTTGGCTTATTTTACAGCAAAGATAATTATACTTTTTCCCGTGTTGCTACTAACGCCGTCTAGCTACAGATGCGCCGATCTGCCCGTCAGTCTCCCCGCAAGCAGTATTGTCATTCGATCCACGATCCACGATGTAAGTATCTCTGATGCTATACGTCTGATAACTGAAAAAGGGTTTGAAAGCATACTGGATTGAGCATGTTTACGAGATTTGAAGACGGACTTTGCTACCCTGAAGCTGAAGCCATCCATAGAATATGGGTCCATGCCTCGGCATCTCGGCTACCGTGTAATCCTGTCCACTAAAAAATCGAGATTGCTCGTATTAAGTCAAGAGTGCCCAAGCGCTAAGTTCATTAGCATGTCTCAAAAGCATCATGCACTGAACTTTTGATCTCCTTTCAATTGATGCAAGTATCGGTGAGATTATCACGGCAGATAGAGAATTGGTCTATTTAGAAATTTAAAATATTGGCCATGGTTTTTCTTGAATACAACACCTGGCCTGATTAGGGTTTTATTCGCCAAGGACCCGCGGCTGAGTTAGAAAAGAACACTAGTAATAGGGGACTTTTGCAGTACGAAGGCGATCAACAACAATATAATCCAGAAAGAAATAGTTCAAAGGCACTTGATAGATGTGCTTGGACCTGTTGATGAATGCACAAGTGCAGATTATGCAAGGGATGTTGAGTAAATGCCGTATTTTAGCTTCGCACATCCTAATAATAGCTACAGCAACCGAGATTAGTTCGTGTTTATGGAGTCACTAGCCACTTAATCTCGTTCTGTGCGCACTACGTCACATGGTGCATTTTCCCTATAAGATATCGCAGCAACCTACGATTTGTTGACGGTTTATCGCCTCTCTCACACTTGCTCGACCTCATCATCGACCCCATACAAAAATGGGTTCCGTCACTCGCTTTGCTTCGGCCCTTTTGGCCACTACGACCCTTCTCGGCGCTGCCTCAGCTGCCGTTTTGGACATGCCCGTATACATCAAGGATGGCTACGTATGCTGATCGGATTCCGCTCTACAGACGAAAACTGACTTTGCTAGCGAATGGTCAAGGTCGGCGTCGGAAAGCCCGAGCAGGACTTCCTTCTTCTCTTCGACACTGGAAGTGCTTCGACTTGGATGATCGATAGCGAGTGCGCCACCGAGTGTCCTCACTTCGACAAGAATCGAGTCGGGTATAACTTCACCGCATCTTCAACTGGGAAATACACGGGAGAGAGCGCCTCCATCGACTATCTGGGAGGAAAAGTTGCTGGCCCGACCGTGCAGGAGCAATTCGAGGCGGATGGCTTGACTTGGCAGTCCAAGTTCATCGCAGCCAACGAGAGCAGCTGGTCGTCGCTGGCCGCTGCTGGCTTCATGGGGTTGGCTTTTGGTAGTATCGCTGACGGCGGCGCTACACCCGTTTTCGAGACCCTCATGGCGGAGAAGAAGGTGGACAAGCCTCGATTCGGAATCTACTACTCGAGAGAAGATGGTGACGATACCAAGGGCAAGCCAGGAAAGGGCCGCCTCACACTGGGAGGCTCCAAGGAGAAGGAATACGTCGAGGGCGACTTGATTACTATTCCGGTCAACACCAACATCAATGACTACGACGTCTGGCGATCCATTCTTCACGGAACTACCGCCTCACGCAAGGGGAAGAACTGCTCCCAGACCAAGTCCAAGGTCGCCCTCGACGCCAAGGTCGTCTTTGATACCGGAGCTTCTGGCATCACGGTTCCCGAGTCCAAGATTGCGGACATTTACGAGTCCATCGGCATGAACTGGACGGCAATTCTCAAGGGCGAGCACATTCCCCTGTGCAGCGAGTTCACCAAGGACTGGTCCATTGCCTTTGAGGTTGGCTACTATGGTGACTCCAAGTTCCTCAACGTCACTGGTGATCAACTGGCCCTTCCTGGTTTTGCGAACAGGGAGGATGCTTGCTGGCCACCGATGGATTCTGGCTCTGAGGGATTCGCCTTGATTGGCGCTAGGTTCTTGAAGAACTTCTACACCGTCTGGGACTACGGTGATTTCCCCGAGGAGGCTGGTTTCATCAATCCCACGCTGTCTTTTGGCTATTTGAAGGAAGGGAAATAGATCAATAATGTCCTATTCTAGTTTAGTTGGGAAATGAACTTGTAACCCACGCCGCCTTGCTCTTATTCCGCTGAACCAACTGTATAATTCGCCTTCTCCCTTGTGACATGAAGGTGCAATACATGTTGCTGTCATCTCCACTCCCATATCAAAGCGCTCGAGAATCTCAGTACATGTGTCCCATTGACTAAGCGCCCAAGTCAGCTACAGATCAACCACAGTTGCAGTAGTAAGAGTCTCCTGTAGTTGCATTAGCATGGTCTGGCTAGGGTCTCGTCCTGGGGCTTTTAATTGACTGCATACCTGGCTGCGAGCAAGCTTCCCGTGCAGCTGACTCTGCTCCGCCCATGATCAACAGATGCTCGATGCAATCATCACAGTTGTTGATGGCCATGCAATCTCTCTGGCACTCTTGTTGAGCTCGTGTTGTGCAACCAGTAGTGCATTGTCCCGGTGGCTGGTTGAAGCACTCGAGAGTGCATAGAGCTTGTTTCTCGGCCGCGCAGTCTGTGTATGTACCTCCCAGACAATTAGGGTTTGACCCAACTTCCCGAGGGCCATTGCAGGCGTAGGCCAGAGGAAAGATGGCAGCGAGAATAAGAGAGAACTTCAGATATCAGCACTGAGAATGTAGCCTTCTGCTAACATACCTTCATATTGAGTATTGGTGGGCTGTCAAACTTGAATGATGAGTGATGGCTTATGCTTGATCTGTTGAAGTCCTGATGAGGAATGTAATTCTATGGAAGATGCCTTGTCTTTATGCTTAAAGTAAATGTATCTGCCTGGCCATTCCATGACATCATTTATTTCATCCTCAACAAGCTGAGATGGGGTAGTGGATCCAAATATGCGTGGGATCACACGGGATCGACAAGCTGAGACGCGATCACCCAATTCTGCCCTCCTAAGTGGTCCATTCGCGAGATCTGCAAATCCTTCTTGAGCATAAGGATTTAAAAGGATCTGATAACGAGTCATAACCATACGAGTGACTGAACTTGGCCAACTTGACCAAGGCACTTGTGCAGAGCTCGAAGCTAGTCCAAGCTGGTATTTCAGGTGCCTTGGCATTACTTCATGCATCCGTCTTGGAGAGGAAGCTGGCTACTGATAAGATTCCATAGCCTGCGAGAAGAGTAAAAGTTTGCACCATGAAGAAATGCCTCATTGGTTCAAACACCAGCGACGGAACAGACAGCCAATTAAGCTAATACATGTTATGTAAACAGCGCAAAGGGTCGCGTCAGATTGGCGACCTTCAAGGGAAATTTGATAATAAAGATAGAAGTGTTTTGGTGCGAGTTGGCCCATGCGTTCATTGCTTCAAATATGTATACATAGAATTGTATTTCCAAGTCAGGCTGATGAGAGAGCGAACCATTCTGAAACCATAAAGCTAAATTTATCCCAAAGACTATTTATACATACTGCTATTAACTACCGATTACTTTTATATCTTGAACAGACTGTTGAATTGTCTCCGAGACTCTACTTCAGCTCAAATTGCTTCTTACCCTCAGCACTCAAGCCCAGGTCCACCACTTCCTTATCCTCACTCACAACCTTTCTCAAGTCACCGAAGGGCAGAATAACAACAAGCGACTTCCAAGGTGCTTCAAAACCAGAGCTCTCATCCTTGGAGAACTTGACCTTGATCTCAGACTCCGTAGCCGAGTAAGCAATGGTGTAAGAAGAGATCTTGTTCTTGGTTGACACAGAGGTACCATCGTCTTCATACCACGTTGTCTCATGCCACTTGCCATCACGGGACGCCTTCTGGGGAGGGAAGATCTCAACGCCTCGGTAGTCATCAAGAGGGAGGTTTGCGACGTTCTCCTTCTCGCCAGGAGAGAGAACCTGGACATCTCGACCAACAGCGACGGCACGGCCAACCTTGCCGAGGACAGGGATACCAGCGCCGTGCCACTCAACGTCAAGGTCAACCCACTGACCAGCTTCGAGATACTGGTATGGCGCATTCAGGTTCAGGTACCCCTCGTCATCGTCTGATGCCTTGGGGAGGTAGAACTTGACCTTGCTTGCTCCGGCCTCGAAGACGCCTCCGACAAGCACCGAGTCACCGAGCCAGTACTGATTCTCTCCGTCGAGAAGCTTCCAGACTTCAGGGTCAGTCTCGTAGCCCCAACCGATCCATCTCTGAGGTGGCGAGGCAGTCTGGTGGCTCTCAAGAGACAGGGAGTAGATGTAGGGAATCAACGCATATCGACGCTTGATGGTCTTGCGCACGAGATGGGTGATGGATGGGTGCATCCAAGGCTCAATGACATCGCCGATCGAGTTGTCTTCACCTGTCTTGAAGCAGTTGATGGCGAAGCGGGGAGAGTAGATACCAAGCTGGACCCATCGAAGGAGGAGCTCAGGGTCGGGCTGAGGACCCTCGAAGCCACCAATGTCATGTCCGTAGCACTGCATCAGAGAGAGGCCGGCGTTGAGACCGAGAGCAGTCGAGCCTCTCATGCTGTCCCAGCTGGTAGTGTTGTCGCCACTCCAAGAGCTACAGGCGTAGCGCATAGTACCGGCTGTAGCACTGCGGGTGAGAACGAAAGGACGCGAGTCTGGGTTGACAGCGAGAAGAGCGTCGTGCGATGCCTTGCCGTTAAGCTCAGTGTGTAGACTGCGACCCCAAAGACCGACCTGAGGTCGCTTCTCAAGCCCTTGAGGAACCTCGAGTACATCCTTGTTGACGTTGAGAGCGCACTCCCATTCGTCATCAGGGATTGTGTACTCGTTGTTGTCGTTCCACATACAGTCAATGCCCTCTTCTGCGAGCTTCTTGATTCCGTTGTACCACCAGTTGTAGCCGGCCTCGGAAGTGAAGTCTATATGACCACCGTTGGCTCTCTCACCTCCTCCAGCACTCCAAAGCTTGGTAACGGCGGGTTCCTTGGTGTGAGGATCAAGGAAGAGACCGCCAGCATCCTTGAGCTTCTGGTACTCGGGATGACTGGAGACGAGATATGGCTTCACGTTGGCGATGCAACGCATGCCCAGCTTATGGAACTCCTTGATCCAATCCTCAGGGTCGGGGAAACGGTGGCGGTTCCATGTAAAAACGTGTCGGTTCTTGGGGTGCTGCTCAGCTACGGTGTATCCAGATGACATCTGGTACGCCGAGCAAGGAATGTCGTGCTCCTTCATCTTGTGCGCCAACTCGATCAAGGCTTCACCAGCAGGGGGGTCGTCGAGCATGGAGTACTTCATGCCTCCAGAGAGATAACCAAAGGCCCAGCGAGGGACAAGAAGGGGATAACCGGCGAGATCGGCGTAGGTCTGAACAACTTCCTTGAGAGTCTTTCCGGTAATTATGTACTCTTCCAGGCCTCCAAAGTCCTGACGATAGACCTTGTAGAATCCCCACATACCATCCATCTCAGAGCCGATGGAGTACTCTCCTCGGGTATGGCTGGTGGAGAACATGGCCACGCAGCCTTGAGGTGTAGCGTTGATCAAGAGGGGGATGTTCTTGTAGAGAGGATCAGTTCTGTGGGCGTCGTATCCAAAGCTGTCGGTTGCTGATATCTGGAAGCGGCGACCAGAGAGGTCCATTGGTGCAGCCTTTTCTCCTAGACCGACGTGGAACGTCTTGCGGTTGTACTGAGTGTAATGGGCGACACCGTCGCCATTGACGGCATAAGATCTGTTGTCAAGATCTTGGAGAATTGGTGGCTGACCATCAAAGCCTACAGATAGAAGAGGGGTCTCTCCAGCGTAGTCGACATTGGCGATCACATCACCAATCTGGATCTTGGTGCCTTTGTCGCTCGATGTGACTTTTGGCTCAGCACCACCCAGCTTCGTCTCAGCACGGGGGACGCTGGGGCGAGGCGGTAGAGGATGGGTGGCAGATGTGAAAGTGGTTCTGAAGACGTTGGGACGGACGGCTTCAAAGTTGAACTCAAAGGGCAGAGTGGCATCGTTGCAACGCAAGTGGACAGACGGCTTGGTGCTGTCCTTGCCAGCGGCATCGACAGTCCACGATGAAGGAATGCGTTCACGTTGAGGCATGATGAAGTAGTAATCGAGCTTTGATGTGCAAACTCAATACAATAGTAAACGACTGGAGGAAGATGATAGGGGAGGGAATGCTCCTCTTTTAACTTGACGCAACATGTATTCCATGGCCGGGTTCGGGATGCAAGTATCGCCTCATTTACAACCAATATCTACCGAAAAGAAGCCAAGATCGGGTCTGACCTCGTTTTGTCCGACGCCATCGCCGGAGAATTCTGCCCAAGTCCGTTTCTGCGCTGCCGCGTGACCTGTTCAGTACTAAACCCCTCACGCTCGAGCCGGAGAAAACACCAAAAAGTCCGATTTCGTTGCCGAGAATCCCCACGGGGTAAAAAGTCCACTCCGATGCCAGCAACGGCATTATTTCTGAAGATCATGGTGATCACTTGGCCTCAACACTCAACTGGTATATTTTTTGTATTTTTTATATTTATTTTATAGAATATAACCATGAAATGACTGATATTCAGCTCGTGATACGATGGAGAGCAAGACATTGAGCTCCACATTCATGTCTTTCAGACCTATCAGCTGCTGAGAACTAATGTTCCTGCCTGAGGCGTCGAGACAAGAATTTGGTTCTGGATTTCCCCGCGCAAACATGATTCGCCAGAGAGAAAGAACATCATGAGAAGCGCGTTTCGGCCTTCACTGTCAGTTTAGGCTCACATATTAAGATGAATCGAAATCACCATGTCACAAATTCATCAACCTTCAGAAGGCGGAACTTCACAAACGGCCCCATCCTCACGTATCCGTAAGAAAAGATTACCGGTAAAGCTACCTTGCTTTTGAGACGAATGAACCTCGACATCAAGTTATTGTGTACATGTAAAAAGAAGCTAACGTACGTTTTTAAGAAAGCATGCATAGCTTGTCGCCAGAGCAAAGTAAGTAGATGCCCAAGTACCTCTAGATATACGCAGCTTACATCTTGACTAGGTAAAGTGCAATGGCTCGCGGCCATGTTCTCGGTGTGTATATTATATCGAAGGCTATGGACTCAAAGTACTGATAGACAAGATAGATGTTGTCAGCTTCAGAAGACATGCCACTTTGTCGAGAGACCAAAAGAAGACCATGAACTGTTTGTTCCATGTCAACGCCCGCTGACAACAACATTTCTAATTTCCTCGTCACAGCAAGATAGAAGCGCTCCAGAGAGAGATCGAGTTTCTTAAATCACGGCTACAGTCAGCTTCATCCTCCATGATGGAATGTTCACCTACTGCATACCCAGCAGAGGACCAGCCGCCATTCATGACAGCGAGTGGTACGGTTCCGGTTCATGGTGGATGCACATCTGCACAAGCAAGAGTCCCTTCGCATCCCGTGGCATCGACCAGCACAAGCTCACCAGACACTGCTACTTATCTTACTAGAGCACAGGGAAGATCTAGGTCAGCGTTCGAGACCGATTCAGTAGCCCCGACAACTGCCGAACTTGGGATTGAGATGAAGGACGACGAGGCGCAGCTGTACTTCAATGCCTTCTTTTCTGGCTGTGACCGCTACGTTCCTGTCTTTGACCAGCGGTTCGACACAATTGAATCTATCCGCAACAACAGCGCTCTGCTGTTTATCACGATATGCTCAGTTGGATGCCGTGTACTCAACGGCACAAGCTCGAGATGGCGAGGTCTTGCACTTCAGACTCAACGCATGCTCAATGCCGCCATCGTCAATCCGTTGATGGGAAGTCTTGAGACAGTACAGGCAATCCTCGTTCAGGCTTGTTATGCGGGAGAGAGGGCACTTCTGATTGCAATTGCGACGCGAGTGGCGTTGGATCTTGGATTCCCCGAAGCATACGATACACTGATTGCGGAATCCGTCTTGGGAGAAATGCAGATGGACAGCAGTGACCAAGCCACCTACGACGAAAACAATACACGCATGCGCAAAACTAGAGTCTGGCTGCATTTATTGGTCATGAGCTACATCCTACACGTGGATGCTGGCGGAATGCCAACGTTCAAGTTTCGAGGCGCTTCACGCAGATGCAGAGTCCTCTTACAAAGTCCACTCGCTACCGGGATGGATCACTATCTCTTCGCTCAGGTCGAGCTCAACGTTCTTCGTGCAAAGATCTACGCATCTCTACCCCAGGGCACTCATCTGAGCGACGAAGAGATTCTCGATCTTGTCAGAGATGCTAAACTTGACATCGATGTCTGGTTCCAGGACTGGATACGCATCTCGCAGCCGCACCACGGCTCGATGCCTTGGTTCGTTCCGAACCTCGAAGTACAGCGCTGCTGGGCTGATAACATGGCTCTTTGCCGCGCGGTGAGGGCTGCAGGCGTGGAGAACGTCAACGTCATGTCGCCCATCCAGAAGAATATCCTATCAATGACCAAAGCTTCGCTTCAGCAACATCTTGATATCATCATCCAAGAACCAAGGATATATCTCAAGAGTATCCGATATGCAATGGACTTTGTCTGGGCAAAAAATACTTTCTGCTGCCTCCTCTTACTCAAGTTGTCCGCTTTGCTCCCCGACACAGATAAGTTGCAGACACAAAGCCTCAGCAATGAGCTTGTCATAAAGGCTAGTATCTTGCTACATGAACTTGAACTAGTCGCTGCCGCAGGACACAAAGACGACACTCGATCAAATACCAGTTCACTATACCTTCAACTTTTAAAGACAAGTATCCAGAAGTATAAACGCTGGCTAGGTCAAGACGGAGGAGGCTCTGAAGGAGGACAACTATCCTTTCCTCTGACTCAAGAGAGGAATCGCGACAACGAGCTCGAGTCTTTTGTCCCAGATCAGTTTGTTTTTGAATGGGACTTTCCAGGTCTGACCCTGTTTTCGTCTCCGATCAATGAGACAGGTTGGATCAATGAACTTCTGGCTGGAGCGCAAGAGTTTGGAGAAAACGGTAGTAGCATTAATTGGGCTCTAATTGACTTTTCCATGTAATATAGCCTGCAGAAACGGAACAACTGTTGTGTCAGAGTAGACGATACGTCAACTCTCCAACTCTGCAGGTTTCAGGCATAACAGCTTACTGTAGTTACCCAGAAAACAATTGTCAGATCATGTAACATCTGCTCTTCCTTTGGTAAATCCGCGCCAAATGTAACCCTGCCCCAACATGTCAACTTCTTCGGCTCAATGGCGAATCAGTGAGACTCTTGACGTCTGGAGACTCCACCCAGGTTGGCTACAGAAATTGACGTGTCAATATGGTTACGAATCAGAACGGCAACCCTGGCATTTCTTGAACTCAAACCTCTTGTCGTTCCATTTCGGATTCCGGGGTCTTATCCTCTTCTTTCTTCCCCTCTCGTATGGTTACTCAAAGTTTCGCGTATGCTTAAATTGACACTACAAGTCCACGATGTCAGCAGCAGATAATCAGCCGCTCGTTGCTGACGAGACTGAGAACGTAAGCATCTGATATCATCGTTGATTACGTTATTTGACAAGATACAAATTCAAGGTCCTTGAAGACCACGACTCTGGACATGACGAGGCACGTGCAGTCCTTCAAAACGACTGCTCTCTACGGACTAACATATTGCCTTCTCACCTTAGGAAGTGGAGTCTTCGACACAAAGTATAAGCAGTTCTATTCTCCAGTACCGTCAGGAAAACGGGAGAACCTACCACGGATACAAAGATGGCAGTGAGTTCCGTGATTCGTGGAGTTTGACGGTTGCTGATGACACAGAATACAATGTTCCAAATGACGAAGAAGAGAACGAGAGACTAGGTAGAGGATTCACCGGTTCTAAACGACATTTTTACTAAAGACTGCAGACCTACAACATGCCCTGTTTCTTCGAACCTTTGATGATAGACTCGGCTTTGCTCCTCCGTGCAAGCCTGAAGCCAAAGTGCAGCATGTACTGGATATAGGCACTGGCACTGGGATCTGGGTCATGGACTATGCAGACGACCATCCAAGTGCTGAGGTTCGTTAGTCAATTGTTCCTTGATGCTTACCGATTAATGTCTTTCAGGTCATTGGAGTCGATCTGTCTCCCATTCAACCTAGCTTGTATTTATGTTTATGCTCGTTTTCTTGACCTAGCTGACTGTGTTAGTGTCCCTCCAAACGTCCGATTTATTATTGACGACATTGAAGAAGAGTGGCAATACTCTTCAAAGTTTGACTACATCCACAGTCGAATGATGAACTCGAGTGTTGCGGACTGGGAAAGCTATGCTACCAAGATCTTTGAGTACGGCTCGTCACATGTTCATCTCTTCGCCCTACAAGCTGACTCATATTAGGAACCTGGAGCCAGGTGGCTATGTGGAGCTACAGGAGATCGATGTCTTTACTAAATCTGACGATAACACATTGACGCAGCAGCACAATCTATGGCAGTGGGCTCAGCTTATATACGACGCATCTGTCAAACTGGGAAGACCATACTTCGACCCAGGCAATATCAAGGACGTTCTCACCAAGGTCGGCTTTGAAGAGGTGACGGAAGCAAAGTTCAAGTGGCCATCGAACCGATGGCCAAAAGACAAGAAGCATAAAGAATTGGGCGTATGGAACAACGAGAATGCGAACTTCTTTCTTGAGGCTGTGGCAATAGCTCCGCTTACGCGGGCTTTGGGATGGTCGAAAGAAGAAGTCACTGTTTTCATCGCTCAAGCCAGGAAAGAACTCAACGATCCTCGGATTCATGCCTACTGGCCAATGTGAGTCCGAACCTTGTATCGATCATGCTGTGAGTGAGCTAATCATTGTTAGCATCTCGGTATATGGCCGCAAGCCACTTAAATAGCCTCAGATAGCACTCTCATAACATAGGATCGATTGAAACAGTTGAGGGCAGAGCAGGAAAATAAAAGCTCGATGCAGACTGGACTCCCATTGCTATGATTGTTATATAGCGACATGAAATGGTCATTTATTTATTTCTATTAACAGAATATGATATCTTTAAACTTTTACAACTTGGAAGTGCTCTCCTCACGACCCTTGAGGTTAATGTGAGGAGTATCGTTTGCAGGCCGAGTAACAGCGTAGAAAGCAACACCATGCGACCTGGTGGAGAACTAAATAAAGGTCAGTCATTGGTGACAAAGCTACGGGAGAAAGAGAACGAACCTGAGCTTTGGAACCGACGTGGAAGAAGGCCCAGTCTCCAGCAACGAGGTGGTGAGTGATACCGGTAGCCTCATCCTGTTCATAATTAGTATTATGTACTTGCAAAGCCACAGGGAGAGATCTTTACAGTAATGTCGATTTGGCCGCTGAGGACGTACTTGGTCTCCTCATAGTCATAAGTTCCATATCGTGTAGGTCCAGGAACGACCTTGTAGAAACCCGTGGTCAGATAATGAGCAGAGTCGTTGCGCTGGCTCTGGATGGAGTGGAAGTCGGCAATAATAGCGCACTCGCCATCGGGGATGGGGATGTGCTCCTGGCCGGCTCCCTTGATAATGGTGAGAGGAACAATCTTGTTAGACACTACAGATAGGTTAGTAAAACTTCTTCTTCTTGTTAACTGAGGGTATGTAGTTTACTTTTAGTGATTTTGGTATAATTGCAAGGACAGAGATAGAAAGGAAACGTTCAATAACAACTTCTCTGCTCTGTCTATATAAATACTAAGCCATGACGGAGCATTCTCGGCATATACATCGAACAAACGATACGGGATACGGCTCCGGGCCCGTAGCTCCGTGCCTGAGAGTTGCGCAGCTTGCTTATCTGTAGCCGCACTAAACCTGAAATAGGGTCAGTGTCGCTTAGTCAAGCTGGATCACGACAAAACACATGATCGGGACCCCACGGTGTTTCGCCGGATTATTTTGTGGGCGGTGAACAGGCTTATCGCTTATCTCTTATCGCTTATCGATTAACGGTTTCTCTTATCAGTGCTCATATCTTATCTCGCTACCCTGGAGCAGACCAAGCAACAGCAGGTTAAAAGTGTCCTAAACGCTATTTAGAACTATTATTATCTTATTTATTTAATAAGTGAATCTTTATGATCTCTTAGATGTTTTATTAAACCCTTTCTCTTTTCCTGTCGTGCAGAACCTCGTCAAAGGATGAGAACAACGCTGGGGAAAAAACTCAAGAGACTTCAAATACTTGGAGATGTCTTTTCCACTGCCATTTACAGAAAGACAACGAAAAACAAGTTAACTTGGTCAGACAAGGTCACTTCTCATTGTATCTGTTAGCGAGATTAGGGAGTCATGGTTAAGACCTGATATCTCACGTGGCATGTAGTTCTTCCTGTAGCAACTAGTCCTTGGTCACAAGGAGCCTTCGCAGAGACACTTTACCAATTAATGGTTCTAGCAAATGAAAATGGCATGACATATTTAATTGCAACGCCACCTTTACCTGCTTTGGCATAAGCATTGCTTAAGGTTAGGTCAGGTTCCCCAGAAAGTGGCACGCTCCGAAAACTCGCCAGCCACTTCGGAGTTGCCCCGCTGCTCCATGACTTGTTTGTGGGGAATGTGGACTCCTGAAATCCGGGGTAACGGGGTAAATGAATGATATTCTTCATACAATAGCCAGACCGTTAAATGCTAGAGAGTCATTCGTTTATAAGAAGCTATTGTCAAGGGATAATTGGCAACTACTCTTGCTTGCCAAAGTGTCCCAGCACGAAGAACCCATATCTAAGCAACAACATCGTCAACAATACCCCCATCATTCTGGTGTCGAACCGCTAGCAATGGGTAAGCATACAACTGCTTACAACAGGCTGGTCACTGTCGCCGTCGCCTTTGGCTCCCTGGTAAGTTGCCCCGACAGCTATTGACATCCCGCTGCATTATGCTCATCTTCTCCAGACATACGGCTACTGCTCTTCCGTCATTGGCAGCACAATCGGGCAGCCAGGATGGTACAATTTCTTCGACTTGCCCCAGCAGGGTGAGCCTGGCTACAGCACCAAGACCACTGAAGCTATCTCGACCGCAAATGGAATCTACAGCGCGGGCGGTGCCATTGGCACGCTGTTTGTCATGTGGGCTGCGACTGCGCTGGGTCGGAAGAGATCTATCCAGATTGGTGGAGCCTTTGCGTTGCTAGGAGGAGCATTGCAGGGTGGTGCAGCGAACTTGAGGTGAGTTTTGTCTATTTTCTCGATTGGCTGCTACAGCTATGCATGGTAAGGTTCAGCAAACTGACTTGGCACTACAGCATGTTCCAAGCTGGCCGAATCTTGGCCGGCATCGGTATCGGCATCCTCGTCACAGTCTGTCCAATGTACATGGGAGAGCTCGCGCCACACGACAAACGCGGATGGCTTGTAGGACACCACGCCATATTTCTCGTCTTTGGCTACATGCTCTCGGGCTGGCTCGGCTATGCCTGCTACTTTGCGACGGCAAGCATGCCAGACTTTGCCTGGAGATTTCCCCTGTGTATGCAGTGCCTAGCTCCGGCGGTGCTTCTTATCACATCTCTTTGGATCCCCGAGTCCACACGATGGCTCCTACAGAAGGGCCGGATCGAAGAGGCATGGACAGTTGTTCGTAACCTTCGAAAGTCCCCAGATGATCCAAATGACCTGGTTGCTCGAGAAGAGATCTACCAGATCAAGGAACAGTTGGCTTTGGACTCGGCCAAGCTAAAGGCACTAGGTTGTGGACCTCTCATGGCGGTTATTAAGAAGAAGAGCTACCGCAAGCGATTGGCTATTGGCTTCCTGACTCAATGGGGTGCTGAATTCGCTGGACCATTGATCATCGTAAGTTGATACTTGCTGCTCTCGACTTGAATCTAAACTTAACACTGTCAGAACAATTATTCCGTCATTCTTTACACCAACCTCGGTCAAACTGGGTCTATGCCTCTGCTCCTTTCGGCCTTATGGCTCACCACTGCTGGCGTTATTTACAACCCGCTCGGTGCCTGGCTCCACGACAAGATTAATTCACGCCGATGGATGTTCATCACCGGATTGTTCGGCTGCTTGATTACCACCAGCGGCCTTGCTGCCTGCATTGCTCAGTTCTCGGGGACTGCTAATAAGGCAGGCAATGCAGCAGGCGTCTTCTTTGTGTTTCTATACCTAGCATTCCAAGGGTAAGTCCTCTGGTATGACATACAGGCTTTCGTAAACTAACAGTATTTCCAGAACCTTGTGTGATACAACGATGTATATCTACGTGGCAGAAATCTTCCCAACTGAGATCCGCCCTATTGGCATGGGCTTCTCCCTCTTTGGCCAGTTCACGAGCACCATCATTCTACTTCAGACAGCGCCCATTGGGTTCGTCAACATCGGCTGGAAGTATTACCTAGTCATCATTATTTGGTGCATCTTCTTCATACCCATCGTGTACCTGTACTTTCCCGAGACTGCGAAACTGTCGCTTGAGGAGATTTCTGCCCGTTTCGGCGATGACGTTGCCGTTCACGTCAACGATGTTCCGGCCGAGCAGCGCAAAGAGCTTGACGAGTTTATTGGAAAGCTGGATATTACGCATATGGAGGATTCAGTAGCCAAAAGCAAGGCTATGATGTAGTGCTAGGATATACGGAGCCCAGGATAGCGACAGAGCAGTCTGACCACTGAATAGCCGTTGACATAATTCACTTATCTCATATCAGCTTACGTTGTAGCAATTAATCAGGATTCTTAGTAATATCTGAGTTATGAGCTAAATGTATTATTTGCAGTTGACACTTGCGCTTGAGAGCTTAAATCAGCACAGAGAACTTGGCGATTTAGTTACCTATTAAAGTTGAACCTTAAGGCAGCAATCCATTCTATAGTTCCATAGATAGTTACCTCTGTGTCTTATTTCCAGTACATGACTAATACAAAAGAGGTGACCAAGACTGAAAGCTCCCCTTTGTCCTGCATGACCCAATGACCAGTTCCTCGGGACAAGATGAGATAATCTCGGCATCCAATCACTGTTTCCTGGTCGATGTGAGGGCGAGATCACTTGCCAACCCCGCAGTGGCACGCTCCGGTTCAGGTGGCCAGACTAAGGTCGGCTAATGGCACCTGACCCCACGGGGTCGAGTCCTTCTCCGCATCGTGTCTCTCAAGCTACACTCTTCTGGTTTAGTGGATTTAATTTGAGCTGTTGAAAGGGGAATGCGTGCTCTGTAAAAGTGAAGACAGCCCAGTTCGTTCCTTAAGCGGTGCACCTATAGTCTCTTTTTCCTTATCCATATACTGTCCCAAATCTGCCGTCATGGGCTCTATGATCACGACTAGCAAAGCCTCAATACACTATCAAGACTATGATAGTCTGCCGGACCCAAAAAGAGTCTGGACCGGAAAACCAGGGTCTAGGGAAGAAGGTCTCGGCCGTCTCGTACTGCTTACACCAGAAGTGGTGGCCAACGCGGCATCAACATGCATCAAGACAGGTCGCCGTACCTCTTTAAATTGGGAGCTGACCAAGCTGGACATCGCCAACTTCAACCGTGCTCCAGCCCAACATCATATTGTCTCGCTTTTAAACGGCGCTGCATATGATGATGTTTATATCTTCAACCCTCAACAGTCGTCTCAGTGGGACGGGCTCCGCCATTTTTCTGCCCCAGCTCCAACTCCGTCAGACCCAAACCGTCGCCTCTTCTATGGAGGAATGACGTCGGGTGAGATACAAGACAGAAACAACACTCGCATAGGTATTCAGCATTGGGCCAAAGAAGGCATTTGTGGTCGTGGTGTTCTGCTGGACTACGCTGAATACGCTAGACGGCATACGATATCTTACACGACGTTCTCAGACCATTCCATCCCGCTTCATGTACTCCTCGACGTCGCAAAAGAACAAGGCGTCAAGTTCCTTCGTGGAGATATCCTGTTCGTTAGAATTGGAGTTGTGAGGGAATGGGATCAGCAGATGACGGCGGCTGACAAGCTGGCCTACGCGCAAAGCTCAAACCCGCAACATGCTGGAGTTGAAGGCACCGAAGAGATGTTGAAATGGATATGGAATGAAGGGTTTTCAGCTGTGGCAAGTGATGCTATTTCCTTTGAAATATACCCTCCGCAGTCGTCTTATAAGCGAGGAGAGAATGCTTCGGTCAAGGGTCTATTTATGCATGAATATCTTATTGCAGGATGGGGCATGCCAGTTGGCGAACTATTTGATCTTGAGGGTCTCAGCCGCATTTGTCAAGAAGAGCAGAGATGGGAATTCTTTGTAACATCGGCACCTCTAAACATGCCAGGAGGCGTCAGTACTCCTCCAAATTGTATAGCTATATTTTAACGCCATAACCTTATACAAACAGTGGTAGAACAACTCCACGCTTTTTACTACAGTCCTTTTGTTTCCAAGACCTGAAATACCTTGGTAAACTTGTGAGCCAGTCCCCAGCATTGCAGCTTCTTCAATATCTCTTGTGCATCGGTGCTGATGGCAGGGACGCAACCGGCTGTACCAATATCTGGAACCGATCCAGAGCTAGCTGGTCCTCCAACCTCAATCCATTTAACAACAACTCTTCTATGAGAAAGATTCTGATCATGTAGATCCAGCCTGACACTTTGGGTGACTTCCATCGGCGATGATCTAGTATGATCCCCATAAGCAGAGTAGGCAATGATGAAGATGTAGCCCATAAAGACTCGCATAATCTCGCAAGGGGCAGAGACCAAGTACTCATTAGCGATTGCGACGATCTGGGCTGCGTGCCAGCAGAGTCTTCTCGCCGTTTTTGGGTCTCTGGCGAATGTCAGCTTGAGGCGGTTGCGGGCTACCTTGATTCCGTCATGTACTCGAGGTTCCGTTGAGATGAGGCCCCGCACGATGGACAGAATGAGGTCGAGGACGCCATTCGCCGCGCACAAATGCGAATAGTGACAAAGAAGACTGGTTATACTGCATGGCTGTCAGAATATAGCGCCTACATAGGACTTGTTACTCACTTGTAGCTGGTAAGATCACTCGTCGATGATGGCGAAGACAGAGATTCAACCAAGTTATTCAAGCCTTTGAGCAGTGACCTCTTGGTATCTTGGTGCGCAGCCACAATTGATCCAAGGCCGAGGTACTCGGGCATTGCGATAACCTCGATTTGCCAGAGATCCCAAAGTAAGCGTCCTATGATTTGTGCACAGAGCCTCTTCGCCCAGGAACCCAAGGACGATGGTAGTTCTCTCCCAGCCAGTGCCTGCTTTAGCACCTTAGATAGATTAGGTCTTGAGTCATCCTGACCAAGACGAGACATGAGAGCAAACCAAGCTCGTGACGAGGTGGCGTTCCACATAGACTCGGGACATGGCAGTTCTGATGGCAGCTCGCTCAAGTCAACAATGCCTCGACGACTCGTGAGAGTGCACAGACTGCAATCATACTCGAATGCTGCCCAAGATGCCCTCCGCCCTGACTCCAATTTGATCCAGTTCTTCCAATCTTTCGCAAGAACATGGTCGTCCTCAGAACCGCGAATCGTCTCGTGCTCCTGACTCAGAGCAATTGAAGAGCGGGGATTCAGCAGGCCGATTCCTCGTAAGCCACCGATCAAGAGTCCACGAGACCTGTCTGCATTCTGATATAGCTGTCGTTTTCCTGACCCGAGTGAGTAGATCTGGTAAAGGCAGAGCGCATTGAGATACGAGACATCACTGTAGTTGGTAGCATCTGAGGCGCCCTTGGATAATTAGTATTGCGTACAGTAGGCGAGGAGTGAAAACGAACCATCCAGTTAATCATTGTAGAGCAGATCTCACTCAGTGCTACTGACAGCTCGTAATCTGACTGACTATCAGAGAGCAATGCACCGACAGAGGCCATGGCCGTGAGAAGAATAGGCGGGCAAGCCGACATGGTCCAAGTAGGTTTGTGGATAATCGCCTGAATATCGTGGAATCGAGAAAAATAGGACTCAACAAGACGCTGTAGACTGCAAAACGCTTGGATGGAATGAGGGTCTCGCAAGGTTTCAAGCTGAGGAAGAGGATTATCAGAGAGAATCTGGATGAAACCTTTTACAAGTGTTGTCTGAACAGGCCGCGGTCGGTCTGTCGGGCAATAACCGTTGAGAATATCGCGAAGCGGAGGGAGCCGATAACGACGGGGAGATTGCTTATGCGCCTGATCAAAAGGCCACGCAAGCGTGTTTTGTTCGACGTCTGGTAGCCCTTCCTCTTGCGTATCTCGGTTCGAATCCCCATTACTCATCCTGTGTTGAGATCCATTGCCAGTATCGCTGCTACTCGGCGCTGCTGACTCAGGGACTTGCTGAACTGCACCAGAGGACCAGAACTCTGGTATATAGCTATTATAAAATGTGTCGAGTTGAAAGCCTTGAGGACTATTGCCTATGTCAAAGTTCAACCAGTCAAACCCGCCGGTTCGAAAGCTTGTCTGCCCTGGGAGCATGGACGACGGAGATAGAGCAAAGGTATCTTCAAACACCGAATGAGCTGCATCCACTGGCAAGACATTGAAGGATTGTGGAATGTCCATCGTTGGAGAGATTGTCGGCTCGTCATCTAGATTATAAAAAGGGCCAACTTGGCAAGCTTGATCTTGATCTTGATCCGTGATGTCAGCACCGTGGACTTGATGGACCAGAGGTGCTGTTGACAGGGGAATGTGCTCTGTTTCGTCCAATGAGAGGCCGTCAGATCTTATTTGTTGAAAAGGCGAAGTCTCTTCATTCGTTTGAGAGGTCATGGATTCATCGTGTTGGTCTTGGATCTGCTGAGAACTGAGAGGATCGATTGACTGCCCTGTAGGAGTAGCGCCGTTATGAGGCGCCCAGTCATCCATATCATCTGTTGTTGTAGGATACGAGCAATTACTTCCCGACCTGACGCAGCCATTGCAGGGTCTTTCGCGATTGCACTTCGCTTTCCGCTCCACACATCGAAAACACGACTTTTGACTTGATCGTCTGGTTTGTTCTTGAACCTGATGTCCATGGCGCAGGTGACGCAGCAGAACGTCGCGCCTAGTGAAAGTCTTTGTGCAATATGGGCAAGGTATATGTTGTCTATGATTGGATGCAGAATGCGTGAGCTGATGCCGATGGAGATGGCTTGGACGCGAAAACTTCAGAGTGCATTCCGGACATTGAAGGGCGCGCTTCAGACGGGCATTAGCAGAGAGATGCGGCAGGAGGATGTTCACCTGAGGACATACAGTAGAGTTTGGCTCTGCCATTATAATTAAAGCAATAAATAACTGGGAAATTGGTTATGTTGAAGGTAAAAAAAGACAATCAAACTGTTAAAGGCTAATTACCTAGCCTAGTAAATACCTGGGGTAACAAGGTTCACGGGGTATCATCACGTGGCGATTGCTTAGCACCAGTACCATTTCCAACTAGCCGGAATAAATGAAGCTTGCTAAGTAAGTATACCTTTACTACTTTTATCATAAGATCAGACATTTACCCTCAAATTAATAAACTTATATATATATTAATATTAGATTCTTTGTTTTTATCTATGTAATAAAGAAATAAGCTGTATTTTCTATGGCTAGAAACTGGAGTTTAATAATAGCAAATACGTCGAGTTATCTTAGTCACAGTCCGTGGCTTGTCGCTATCACGTCATTGAATCTGCACCATAGAGTAAAACCTGATAAGGTCGGAGGCCGGCCATTCATTGTTATGGTATTGGCCGTCAAGTGGCCTGGCAGAGTAAAGCCTGATAAGGTCGGAGGCCAACCATTATTATATTTAATTTTCATTGGCTCATTCCAACAATGTATGACACACTTTTCTGGTGTGGGGAAGGGGGTTGAAAATGGATATTTAAGTGGTTAGGTTATGTCTTTCCTGAGCGGAGACAGCAGTTCGTCTGGCCTCTTGATTCTATCAATACTCATACTCTTTCTTAGTTAAATCTCAGAAAAATGAGTCAGGTACAACGAGCTACTTCAGAACATTCTCTTGAGCAGCAACTCACCGTCATGCCCCGTCCTCAAGACTTTACTCAAAGGCAGGGAGAAACCACACAACATCCTGTCTCGTCGCTATCCCACCCGAGCCGAAGTATTGCGAAAATCTCACAATTGCTTGAAGTCGACGTACCAAACATTTTGGATGGACAAGCACAACAGATTCTAAATCTGCAGAACACTATCAGCAACCTTCTCGATAAGAACAAATTTCTCATTGATACACTCCGCGACAGAATCGAGGAGTCACATTCTCTGCGATTGAAAGTTTCATCTGCAAATCAGGAACTGCAAAGGACCCTTGACAAAATGAGTGTCGTATCGGACACCGTGGATAACCTTCGAGATGAAATATCGGAACTCAGGCTCCTGCAGGTGCCAAGAGCTACACCCAGAACCATTATTGTCAGCAAGCTGTTAGATTATTCAACACAGAATCCGCCATGTCCAGATGGAGACGGTACCCATACTGTCTCAGAGTCCATTGATAGACGTCTAGCTACCAATCTGAAAGGCACGCTCGACACCTTACTGAGCACTGATGAGACTCGGTGCCTCTCTTCAACTTTCGAAAGGTGGTTCGGTACCGATATGCTGCAAACGATAGAACTTGTCACCTGCTGTGTGTGTCGAAAACACAAGTTCAAACAGTATCTCGGCGTTGCGTTTGCCGCGCCTGTTGACGAATTCCACACTGTGTTTCCAAGATCTGGCTGTACTAGCCCTGTCTGCTCAGAGTGTTACCTGAAGGCAGTTTCCTACTCCTTAGATCGGCTTCAAGAGTCATGCTGGATAAACAAAGGGCCAACGATTTCCATCTCATGTCCTTGCGGATGCGCGGGTAATGGCAATTCTATAATTGACCGCGGTTTCTTAATACAATTGCTGCGATACCTAGGTGACGAGAAGCTCGAAACTCAGAAGTTAAGAAGGTAAGTTTGAAAGAGTCGTCTTGAGTGATGAAAATAACATTGCTCATAGATACGACATGGCTTTACAAGTTATGAGAATTCTGGACAGCATTAACCCGCCGCTTGCACGAAACGCCAGAGACCTAGCAGCACGCATACATCGGAAAATGGCTGTAAATGGCCTAATGTACTCACCATTTGACCTGAAGATTCGGGACTTAGATTGCGACGAAGCTGGATTTCCACTGGCGAAAAATCATCAACTTATTCAGCTACACGACATTGAATATGCTGGAGAAACATTGCGTGTGCCGATTCTAACTCGATTACTTCGTGTTGAGAAGACGCCGACTGAGTGTGTAGTTTGCACCGACTCCATCTACGACGTCTGTTATGGCCCCATTGACCAATGGATAAAAGTCTGCGTTGAATTCGAAGGCGACTGGATATGGAAGCTTCTTCTATTCCCTCAGAAACTTGCAACAAATTGCGATCACATTATCGATTTTTGCACATCGTGTTTACAGCAACATATCCAGGTTCAGCTGGAGACATTCGGAAGAGGCGCTTGTGAAAACATCCTTTGTCCATCTCAAGGATGCCAGCGTGTGCTCACGTATGAGGAAATGCGGATATATGCAGATGAGGAGACATTTTCAAAGCAAGTTATTACTCGGGCTTTAAGTATGGTTCAGATTAGGTGCTAACTTGACCAAGGTATGACGAGTACTTGAAGATTGAAGCATTAACTAAAATACCCTCTTTCATGTGGTGTTTATCTGACAACTGTTCGAGCGGTCAGATTCATGATCTGATCTTGGACAGTCATGTTGCCTGCGCCGAATGCGAATTTGAGATGTGTTTTAACCACCAAATGAAATGGCACGACAACCTCACATGCGAGCAATATGACAGTTTGAAAGAGACAGGTGATCCTGATTATCAAGAGACGCAGGAATGGGTGGCGACGAATACTAAGCAGTGCCCTGGATGTAGTATTAATATCCAGAAGGGTGAAGGATGCTTACATATGACATGTAAGTTCTAGCTTGGGCTTGTTATCGATTGTGTAACTAATATGTATTCTAGGTAGAATCTGCCAGCATGAGTTTTGCTGGGAATGCCTTGGTAACTGGCGAGAGCATAATGGCGCATGCAGAGGATAATCGACTAGCTTACAACAATATATGCTACTTAAAATGTTAACGCCATGATTTATCTAGGTTATCTAGATCTTGGGCCTTATATTTTAGCCTCATCGTTTTTGTTACCAAACCTTCTTCTTTAATTTAATATTTAATTCAACTTAAATCTACTTATCTAATATTGGATACGTATAAGGTAAAGAAAGATGCTTAAATTATTGGATTTTAATTACCCAGGCCTACCAAATACTGAGGGGTTAGGTCGCCAAGTAACAGACTTGAATTATTAAGAAATTTTATTTTATATTCCTTAAATCGAAGCCTTAACTATCTTAATAAATTCCTCCAAATCAGCTAGTAAAACATCCGGGTACTCCATGGCAGCGAAGTGGCCTCCTTTATCATGCTTCTTAAACAGCACCAAGTCCCCAGTTGTTGCAGTCCATGCCTCTGGGACTGGCGCAATCTCCTTGGGAAACCAAGACATTCCTAGTGGTTTATTAATATACCACACCGGATTCTCATGCGCGCCAATGTTGCCAGGCGTAAATAGCTGCCTGTATGGCCAGAGTGATGTTGAGAAACACTGGGTTAGCCAGTAGAGAGAAACTGACTCCAAGACCGCATCGAGGGGGAGATCGTCGTCAGTCCAGTCAAGGAACTTTTCACCAATCCACGCCAAGAGGGAGACAGGGCTGGCGGATAGTGCTAGGCCGATAGTGGCTGGCTTGGTAGCATGCAGAAGCGCGTAAGCACTGCCAAACTTGGTGAACCACTCGGCACGCTTAAGACCTTCACGCTCCAAGTCATCATAGATGCTTTTGTCGATATTGCCAGGGTCAGGCATAATCGAAAAGTTCAGATGAATGGCCTTGGCCCTCGGAAAGGTACCACCAAGGACACGCGCGATCTTACTCCCGACATCACCGCCCTGAACGACATAGGCATTCAAAAACCCCAGCTGTACCATCAGAGAATCCAGGATATTGGCAGCATTTTCAAGACGAAAGTCCCTGTCCAGTGGTGGAGCTGATGAGTATGCATATCCTGGGAGTGAAGGTACAATGATGTGATATGGGAGTTCTTGGGGACTGTACTTGGCAGATAGCCGAGAGAATATAGGCAGGAATTCAAGGAAGCTCCCTGGCCAACCGTGTAAAGCGAGTACAGGTATAGCATCATCCCGATTGGAAAAAAGAGCCATAAAATGTATGGTATATGAGACGCCATTGTCATCAACTTCAGCCGTGAAGTTGGGGAACCGGTTGACTTCACCCTCTACCTTGCGCCTAGAAATAAAGGATTGTATCAGTAATGAACCGTCCAAAAGGACATGTATACTACGTACCAGTCAAAATCTTTCCAAGCCGCCACGGCCTCGCGGAGCCATTGCGAGGTGACTCCATACCCACGGTCCTGTTGAAGATTCTCATAGGTAGTGGGGCCAAGCTTGGCAGACTCAATAGCAGTCTTGAAGTCTCGTAACTGTTCATCGGTATGATGCACGATGAAGGGTTTGGGCTGTTCGGCTGCCGCAGCTGGGATTGTAGAATAATTGGCAGACATAATTTGAGTGGTCAAAGTTGATTTGAATCTTTAATGAGGCAGGAATCAAAGGGCAAGGTATTGTATTATTCTTGTGAGTGCGGATTATCTGGCAGGTATAGCAGACCAGGCTTTTTATATTTGTTGCAGATAGTCGGATGCATCTGGCAGTAATTACGGAGTGTTCAACGTTATGTAATTACCATGTCTTCTGTACAGGACCAAGCTAAGCTAAACTGACTATTCCGATGCTAGCTTTACATAACTTTGAGTTGTGTTCCCGCTTACAGTGCCTGTTAAACCAAGGTTTGGCTGCATACAGGATACAAGCAGGATCCCGCTTTCGTTGCACCAAGGTTCAGCAACCAATCAGCAACCAAAGCAGAATACACACTAGCAAAACCTACCCAAATAGGCGTAGCGTAACCAGAGTCGCGCTGATGTCAGACTCACCTACGTACCAGAGCAATTACAGCATCCCAAGTAAGTACATAACCCTCCTCGCGATACCTACCGAGAGTATCTTAGTTCGAGACGAGACAACAGAAAGCTTGCTCGATTCCCTGAGATGCCACGCCGCAGCCGAGGTTGCCAAGCCTGCCGGCAGAGGCGCATAGGCTGTGATTGCCAATATCCAGTTTGCCATAACTGCCAACAGTGGAATCGACAATGCTCTGGTCCAATAACGTCAGTCATCATCATTGACCAGACCGCCAAAACCACCAAGAAGCACAGCCAACCGCGGCATCCGTCCGCACAGAGCCAGGCTGGTCCGTTGTCAAATTTCCGCGTGTCTAGTTCGGCTGTTGAGGCCGTCGCTTTCCAAGCCGGATTCTTTGCTTTTGCTATCCCGGATACGAGGGCCTCGGTCAAGTCGTTTCTTGAGGAGCTGCAAAAAGCGCGACTTCAGGAAACGGCGCCTACCCTTGATCTTGCTGTCCGGGCTGTGGGCTTGGCTTTCTCTGCGACTATGTCGAAAAACAAACCGGCAGCTCAGAAGGCAACCGAGCTGTACATCCATACGCTGAGGGGGCATTCGAGGGCAGTCGCGGCAAGTTGTTCAACGTCACTTGTGCCCAATGTATGCACATCAGTGATGCTGTCTTATTTCGAGGCTATCCAACCCACCATCATGACGTCGGATGCGTATGGGATGCATTTATCTGGTGCTTGGAGGTTGCTGGTGGCTGCGGGTGATATCAGCGCGCAACCGCTTTTATGGCAAGCTGCCAATCATTGTCTATGTCAACAGGTATACCAACCCTGGCCCCCCTTGTTTGCGAAGCGCTAGATGTTAACATAGATCCTAACATAGTTGCTAGCAATGCTAATGTCCCCACGCTCCTACTTATCCAATGCTCCGGACACCTGGCCTATATTTGAATATCTTCGTAGCCAATATATCGCCGCCGCAGACTTTGTATTCGATCGCCTACTTTTAGAGCTCTATATCTTAACCGACTTTTATGTCAAGAAACGCTATCAACATAATTCAGCCCGATTTCCAAAAGACGCACCTTCAAGGCTTGACCAGCTGTGGAAAGAGTTTCAGGCAGTCCAAAAAAGCCTAACTGATGAGCAGCAGGACTCCTTCAAGGGTGTCATGACGCTGACGCTCTCCTACTTTGCCTCCTCAAGGATAGTCATTGCACTGCTTCATACGGAAACTCATGCTCTTCAATCTGTGATAGATCTCCGTCAAGCTTGCGAAATGGTCCTGAACTGTGTCAAGCTCCTCAAAGAGAGAAAGTCGAGCTGCGTCCATATCAGGCTGTTTTTTCCCCTAGTCCTCGTCCAGCTATACAGCCCTATTGAGGATCATCGCACGCGGGCAAATGAGTATATTGAGACGTGGTTGCGTAAGGCTGTGTATGTTGGTCTCGGTGCGCCCAAGGCTATACAGATAACGACAACGGAGGTCTGAGCAATATATCCTCAAATTTAATAGCTAATATGAATACCTATCCCTCTTTGTAAAGCCCAACCATAGAACCAGTCATGCTTACGATAGTGTTCTCGAGAGTTACATACGCCATACCCAATATCTTCTTCGACGGTTCAACATCGAAATCGGGCACTCCTTCAACTGGGAACCCACCAGACTTGATCTCTGGCCCCGGGAGCCTGGATCGAAGCGCTGGAAAATTCTTCCATAAGATAGTAGCCACTTGTCTGTTGGAGTATGTGCCACTGCCAACCAAGAATCGTTGCCCACCGGCTTCCCTGACTTCAATGGCTCTAACATGCGCCATAGCCGCATCTCTGACATCGGTAAAGCGGCCGATCGGGCTTGGCGCGATCTCATCTTTGTAACTACCAGATAAGAAATCGCGGATCAGTTGCCCCGAAGTCATGATGGTACTGAGTGGGCCAACGTCATGGATGATGGGACCGAGGACGTATGCCGGTAGAATTGTTGTGATGGTAATGTGGGTTTTCTCTCTTCACAAAATCCCACGCCGCCTGCTCGGCATATACCTTGCTTGCTATATTAATCAGCACATGGACATTTCACTCTGTTTGGGTGTACCTCACCAACATAGCCGTCCCATGGATTTGAGTAAGCTTTTTCTTCGGACACTTCAACCCAGTCTTTCGCAGAATGGACATAGGCTGAGTCTACGGGCCCCACAGCAGCTGTTGCGAGAGACGAAGTGATAACCTGGTACCATATCAGTTATCAGTGAATATGATCAGTCGATTGTTTGGCATACAACACGGTTGACCGTTGGAGCATAAGCTTTGACAGCTTCAAGCAGCCCAGTGGTACCCAGTATGGCTGGATCCATAAAAGTCTTCTTGATGTCGTCGCCCGAGAGCAGGAAAGGTGACGCTGTGTGAATGATAGCCTCAAAAGGAGCCGACATCATCACTTCATCGTATGCATTTTCAACAGAAATATCTTCAACGATGGCAAAGTCGAGTCGGGATGACGGAACATCAAAATAAGTACTCTTGATATGGTCTGCCTTTGCCCGGGATCGCACAGTGGTTACGACAGAGTGACCGCGATCCAAGAGAATTCTGAGGACATGCGACGCGATGAAACCGCTCCCCCCTAGTGAAAAGTTTAGAACTCCAGCTTTATCAGCAACCACGATAAGTACAAACCTGTTAAAAGAACTCTAGTCATCGTGGTATCTGAAGAGTGGATGAAATGGATGCTAAAGTGTTTGGCGGCAAAGTTATACTTTGTTAAATAAATCCTAATACTAGCTTAAAGATATCAACACTGAGGTGCTTGGAGTCTGGGAATTACTGTTTGTGTAGTTGATATTTATATTAGCAAGCCATTTGGATGATAAATGAGTGTATAAGAGGTTAGGCACATACTAAACTTCTTTGAGTAGGTTAGGAGATTGGTAGTGCTTACTATCTACATGTAACATATCTATTGCCTGTAAAGATTTCTAATACTAAATTTATTCTCTGCTTACTGTTGTATCAGAGCCTGTGTGTAAGAGCCTGTAGCTCTTTTTATTAATTGTATAATTGCACTAGCAGAACCTACGCAATGAGGCTTAGCGTAGATGCAGCCAGAGCTTGGATGTCTGATGTCTGGTTGGATTCACTCTCTATGGAGAATCAAGTCCACTGTGATTCCGCCCACTGCTCGTGATTGGCCTCGGTGGACCTGCTTCCATAGCCCAGAAGCTTCAAGCTCACGGTAGCTAGTAGAAGATGCTATTATCGATGTTAAAGATGGGTTGTTTTGTGAACCATGAATTCTCTATTCTGTGAATACAAACTATAGACATTAACGCTGGCACAAGGGACTTTTGGTATCTATATCTATAGGATGTATATACAGGCTCCAAGCATTACATTCTATAACTCCGGCTCAGATATTATGCGCTCATTTCATACCCTGAGAAAGGTATTCCTTCGTGTTGGAGAAAGTCTCTTGCCCATCGTAAAACCAGGGCTCGTCAGGCATCTCGTTCTCCTCCTTTGTGATGACGAGCCGACGGCCTGTATAGTCAAGGCGGAGGCCGGGGTAAATAAAGGTCTTCCACATATAAACTAATATGTTGGAGCTGTCAAGGCTCTTGGCCATGTGAGGCCCGATGAGCTCCTCATGCTTCTGCGGCAGGACAGACCAATGTAGACCAGGGTATAAATGGTGCACGGTGTGATAGCCATTGTTGAAGGACAAGTAATTGATCGTCATGCCGGTGAAGTTGCGCGCGAAATTATACTTGGAGCTCATGTCGCAGCCGTCATGCTGAAGGAAGTTCAACGAGAGGATGCAGTACTTTGCATAGAACTGCGGCAACAGCGCAAACCAGATCCATCGGCGCCAATCTATCAGGATGAGCACTGCGGTAGTACCCCAGACAGCAATCTCTTCGCGGCGACGCTGCCTCACGATAGGTCGGTTGAGACGGGCCTGGGCCTCAAAGTACAGCTTGTCATCTTTGTTCCCTGACAGGACAACATGCCAGAAAAACAGCAGACCGTTCAGGAGGTTCCAGCTATATCGGACTTTAGTGGTGCGCACTGTTTATGCGGTCAGCAATGTCATATGTGGAGAAGTTGAGGTAATTAATTTTCTGTCAGACAACCGAGTCCGAATTGGAAGGAGGTGAGATGAGATACTTACTGACGTCTCTCGCCTGCTGAGGGTATTTGTGATGAGAGAGATTGTGACCTGGGATGAAGACGGTAACAGCGCCGCCATACTGAAGAGACAAGCAGATCTGGTAGAAGTTGTTCCAGCTCCTGCTCCAAAAGACGGGCAGGTGAATCGCATTATGCGTCGCCACGGCGCCCATAAAGGACAGCTGGTAGAGCGACAACCATAGTATAAGCGAGACCCAGCCTCCGGCCAACGGCGATGAGAAATTGTGCCAAGTGATGACAAAGACGAGGAAAAATAGAATCGTCGACACGATGCACCGTATGTCCTCGTTATGTCTCATGCCAGACCGCACTGGCGATGGCGGCTGCTGCTGGGCGGTTTCCTCAGCCATTATGCGGTGAAGAGAGCGGCGATGCTTGGCTTGGGATGTGCACAATGAGAATACTAAGGGGCTGAGCGCACGAAAATTTTACACGTAATCAAATTTGGGATACTAGCGTCACGTGACTACCGGTACTTCCGGTTAGGTTCTACTCGAGACGTAAGCATCGTACGACTTTTGTTGTTAAACTTGTTTATTTGTTCTTTTAATTTAATAACCGGTATTTATCGGAACTGCGGCTAAGTTGTTTATTATAGTCGTGTATTGAGGTTGTTCCTGTTCTTTTCTGTTGTAGACTAAGTATTAGCTTAGTTGTTCTTATCAATCTTGAGCTCCACTTATTTAATGAGATCTACTAGAGACATTTAAACCAAGCTGTCCTTTCTGCGCATTATGAAGCTCGCAGTAATGCTCTATCTTAATTATCCGATCGCAATGACCCGGTTGAAAATTGCGGGATAACTCGGATGATTAGATGCCCTCAATTGAAGCATAAACACCAAAGACCCCGTGCCTGGTTTGTGCACATAACAGCAACACTTGAAGACGGTACCGACAGTGGGACAATCACGAGTGCAGTTTGGGCAGCCTACTGTGTTGCAATAGAGACAATTGAAACATGAATCATTGCAGGTAATGTCCGACGCGCATTCGCTGACGACCGAAAATGGGTTGTTTGAGCCTCATCTTGGGGTAGAACAATGATCATTGTTCCACGTGAAGGTACGGCACCCGGGGTTCGCGCTAGGCATTGGCATTTATTACACAGTCTATGTGAACCACCGTGGCGATTGAAATAAAATGCAAGGGATGTTGAAAAACTATTACAGAGCATTTTAGACTGGCTTCTAAATAAAGATACTTTAAGTAAAGGAAATACTTAAGAAATAGAAGTCACTTCAGATAAATAAGAGGAGTTAAATAAGAAAGACAATGCTCTTTATTAGGAAAATTAATAGAAAGTATAGTATATATTTTAAAGAACTTGTAAAATTTAATAATATTAATTTAAGAAGATCTGTTATTAGGCCTTAGAATTAAAAATTAAAATACAACAGTACAGTGCTTGTATTTCTAAGGGATATAGGTTAACTACAGTAACTAATCTTCTTCCAGCTCAATCCATCTATACTTAAATTATCAATCCGAAATCATCTATCAAGTTAACAATTTCTACAGCGAATCAAGCGTCTTAGGGTTGCACGGGAAAAGTCGCCTGACTTTCACTGGTAATACCGGAGCGGTCCGTTAGTACAGAGACGAGGCGAGAACATTCTTTTACTCTGATTGGCCACGTCGTATAATCATCGGGATACGCGTATAACACGGCTTAGCAGCTGATGGACATTATGTAGCAAATTACACAACCCGGCAAGGCCCGTATCGCTTGCCAAACAATCCGACAGACATAAGCCAGTCCCTTATTATGAGTGTTACCGCCTGTTACACGCGAAAGTCTCTAGTACGCGTGAGAGCGTATACAGTCGCTTACTATATCCCGAAATGTCAGTATTGTTACGTTCAGCAAGGTCAAGCTGTCTTACCACTTCAATCCATCTCGCCATCCATTTCTCCACCGCGTGCTTTGCCTCGTCCACGAGCCCAAGTTCTGTATTGTATTAGCAACAGCGAATGGTTGTATCGTCATTTCAATCCGTACCTAGTAAGAGCTGGACTGCGCCACGAATACCCGAGTCTAAAGCCGAGGCGATCCAAGCGTGAGTGTACGAGGTATGTTCGCCAACAAAGATCATCTACTCAAATCGTTAGATAGGCCTCGTCAGAAATGCTGCACTGCTCACCTTGTTGTATGTCTTGAAGTACTCGGGTATGTAGAGTTGATGCTGTCCTGCAGTCGGGCTAGCCCAGCTTCCGGATTCAAGAGGATCAAGCGCCCAGCATCTTCTGTTATACTTTCCGGTATAAAGATCTCGAGTGAACTCCCCGTGAATCTCAATCATTGCTTCGAGAACCATCTGGACGTGATCTTTCTCAGACATACTGGCCAACCGAACTCCCATGTCGCCACTGATGTAGCTTGCCAGAATGGTAGCAGGCCCCGTGCCATTCAGGTTGTAGGAAGGATAGCAGATACTGCCAATGCCCGGGATGTCCGAAGTTGTACTGCACCCACCATAGATTGGGTTCTCGTAGTGCTCCCAGAAGCGCTCGGAGAACTCAAGCGCAACCTTGCAGGCGGTCCCGTAGTTCAACTCCTTGATGGCGTTGGAGATAGTTGCGGGGAGCTTGGGAAGACGCCACCTGCGTACAACAGAGAATGGTACTGCAATGACGGCATAATCGAAAGTTGAGTTCTGGAATGTTGTGTCGTTGTACTCCTTACGCCATTGCAATGTGACCTTCTCGTCGGTCTCGCTATACCTGACACGCTCAATCTTGCGCTCCATTGCTGTAATGTTGTCGACAAGAGGATGGAACGACAAAGGAAGCCTGTTGAGACCACCGTCGATGGTCTTGTAGCTGGCGGCTGAGAAATACATGCCTTCGTACAGCGAGTCCCAGAAGCTGGAGGCAGACCAACCGCCATTCATGTCAGTGCTGTTGAGGCTCCCCTTCAAGTAGTTGACCATAAAGGCATATTCAGACCATTGATCACCACCAAGACCATTGAGACCAGTTTCAAGCCACTGCTTATGAGCTTTGAACATGTTTTTTGCCATAAGCGTACTGAACTCTGACCCAGGCATGAATGTATCGACCTTCGCCTGGAGATCTTGGGTCATAGGGTCATTGACACTTGTAGGACTGAGTGATGCATTGGCTGCAATTTCCTTCAGCGTTGGGGGCAGTCCGCTCGGCAGTTTGAACTCGTTCTTGTACGAAAGGCCATTCGGGCTACTCTGGATCCAAGGAATGAAGTCAACACTGAGGTTCTTGTCGTGGTTGTTGAGCTTGTTCATCTCTTCTGCAAGTTGAAACACCAGCTGATGGTCCGTGATGTTCATTGTCTCGTTTGTCTCAGGACTCTTGTAGGTGGAAGGGAATCGCATGGGTCCCATCTCTTGGTAAGAATAGTCAAAAGGTCCACCGGTGAGATACTCGGTATGAACGCGGCCACCAAGTCGATTGCCGGCCTCAATGATACTAATATTGGTCATACCTGCTTGCGACAGAACCAGATAGGTCATCAAACCCGACATTCCGGCACCAACAATGGCAATCTGCTTCTCTTTGGCAGCGTCGGCGTCGAGTGCAGAGAGGCCGGTCTTGGTGAGATGCTCAACGCCGTCGAACCATGGTCCCATTGTATCGATACCATTCTTGGCATTCATGAGGATTGGATCTGTCATAGCCTTGCTGTCAGCCTCCAACCGCACAAAAGGGCCATTACTCACCTGTTGCCCGCTTCTGAATATTCCGACGCCTGACACGATGAAGCCTTTGGGGCTCACTGCGTCCCACGAGAACATTATCTTCTGTCCATGCTGAAATGCAGCCGTTGTCGTGTGAGTCCTCTGGGATGATCCAGACTAATCGAGAGACACCTTTGCTCTCGGTGACAGCTATCGTGTAATGAGACTCAGAGCGAGACTTGCTGTTGCAAAGGCCATAAGTGAAGGATAAAGGACCCTCCGACACTTGATCAAACTTGACGTAGATGTTTGTCAAGTGAGAAGTTGGGGCTCCTCTGGTATGCAGTTGTACGGGTAGAGAAGAGGCTATGGCGCCTCCTAGCCCAAGGATGATATTTGCAATGGATTGTTTCATGGCAACAGGTAATAACAAAGGTCTACAGCCACCAATGAGTTTGGTCGGTAGAGGAGACGAAATTGTCAACTATATATTACCTACAATAGTCAATAAATCAACTACATTATAATATTGAGATTAGATAGGGCAACATCAGCGTCGGTGACCAGAAGTGTCCGAAAAAGACGCATCGCTTCATCTGCAAAGAACCTTTGAGCGCCCTTTATCCCGTCGGCATCGCCCGTTCCCCGAAGCCATGATAAGATATCCAAAGGCGTCGGCCAAGTCAAAAGCTCTAGTCAAATTCCCGCTGCATAAACGCGAGGCTTGTTGTAAGTGGCCAGATCAAGATATGAGTTGCATACGCCATGGGACATCCGGGATCGGAGGTTTAACGTTACTTCCGCTTATCAGCGTTAACCCAATCTTAGACGACAGTTAAGGTATGCGGCAGTATGCTTATCTTTAAACGGTGAGGAATTAGTAAGAAGACAATGTTAAAGGGCGCCGACGACCCGAAATGTCAGTTGCTTAATGCATGGTCGGTTGGTGAAAATGGAGCAACCCCGCAGATAAAGAATGATGGACTGGGACATAAATCTGCAGATCTCCCTGTCAGAAGATAAGCTTCCGGCTAAAACACCCCAATCTGTGCACACGCATAGATAAGACTTCTTTATCCATTGAAACATATATCCGGATTGCTAATATGTAATATCATAGTTTATATAACGACCGCTGGAGACGGGCTATCTAGGCTACTAAGTTCTGGGTAATATATATCATGCTGACATTCCTAAATGATGACTAGTTTGAGATATCTTGTCTGATCTCGAACCTCACCTATCCTCTAATACACCAACCTGAACTTGCATTTCGTCCTCCGTATCCTTAATAGAGCATCCAGAACCATCATTACTCTTCCAACACGACGCCAGCCTCCCGAAGATCATATCTAGTATCATCATCTAGAGGCTTATTCAACTCCCCCATGACTTCTTCCATTCTTGTCAGCCAGTAGCCCCGGAGAAAGTCTGCGACAGGGACATCCTGGAGATCAAATTCCTCTCCAAACTCTTTGTCAAGTGCTTGAAGCTGTTCGATCAACTCCCGGTCCTCGTCCAATATTTCCATCCAATCTTCTTCGCCCACTAACTCCTCGTGATGCCAATAGCCCTTAATTAGACAGATTGGCAGGTGCCTTATACCCAAGGACATCATGGTCAGAATATGAATTGCACACTTCCCCATGTATGAATGTTCCCCGCTGCATTTTGAGAGCATTAACGCATTGATGGACCAAACGACAACCTCAATATGCTCTCCTATGCGCGAAAAGAAGCATATAAAGCCGCCGTGGGTTTCATACCGTAGCATTGCGGGGAGAATATATGCCAAAGGTTGGGTAAACATGCCTGATGAACACGGGCATGGAATATTGCACAGTGATCTGCTGTTGCGTATTGCTGGTAGTAGTGTCTTTGAGTCCTGTAGTTCAGATAGATATTTTTCCTTGTGCATAAGATTAAAGTGGTTGACTCGATTTGAGGACAAGGACATCCGGTACCCGACGAAAACCGCAGCGCGGTGAAGGGCGGAGAACCGGAAGGGCTCTAATGAGAGCTCTAGGTTTAGGTCATGCCAGAGTAGCCAATCCAGATATTTTATGTGATGACCTTTTGCTAACCTCGCGAATGCATAGCCCGGTATGATGAAAGGGCTAGACAGAAGTGTTGGAACCCCGCTTTCATCTTTGGGTGCTAAACCGTAGTCGAGTGCCAGGACTGCAACCTGTGGGTGATGAGGAAAGTCGAAAAAGCTAAGAGATTTAACAAAAGAATCATCGCTGTAAGGCTTGAGGCTATCATGAAGGCCCACTGCTAGCTGATGCTGCTCATCCTTAGCTTCTTGCAATTGATTCCATAACGGGATAGCAGTCTTATCAGGCAGAGAGTTTGCTGTTACCCCATATTTATCCAAGGATTCCTGGGGAAGGACATTCAGGGCGACATTGCGTAATCGCTCACGCCTGTTCTTAAGATGCTGAAAGAACAGTTTTCGGGCCTTCAAGGAGCAACCAGCTAGAGTTTCAGTCAGTTCGTTACTGACAGTGACATTGCAATCGGCTTCGAGCAGGAGTTGAACAGAAATGTAGCAAGTGCAGTTATGACAATTAGTCCACTGGTCCGGAGCATTGCAGTAGATCTTGCTGTAGAATAAAGCATAGTCCAGAGGTTTGAGATCCAAAAATGATGTCGAGTTCATACCCATCAAAGGGCGAATATCTTGCCGTTGCAGAAGAAGTCTTAGTCCATCTGGCCAGTTGCTGCTCGCATGTATGATGTTGCGCTTGTATATGTCCGTTTGCGAAACATCTAAAACCTGATCCTCTTCTGCCAGGACTACTTCAAGCCTTTTATAGTCTTTCTTCATAATAGCTATAAAGAGCTCCGAGAACCCGATTTCTGTATTAAACTTTAGTATTTTGAAGGAAGGCGAAAAGAGGGAGATTAATATAACCTTCACAAATATCAGGATTCTGATATAAGACATTTAGTTCATTGACCCATTTTTCCCTAAGATGAACCCTGGTAGCGTTTTTGAGGCGTTCATCATGAGCAAGCTCGGTGTCGTGAAAGTTTGGGTTACGATTAACGACCAAGCTATAGAGCCTCGGTAGCAACCAGAAGTTTCTGCATCTCACCACCAATAGGGTTATCACGTTACTATACACACGTTAGCTTTGCTGAGAAATTTGGTCTAACTTAATTACAATTGATAGAAATTCGATGCGGTGATGGGAACACCAATATCGGCCAGGAACGTCAACATATTGCAAATAGCATCGACTGCTATATTGATGGACTTGTCGTTGGAGATAAGTTCTTCCTTATACCAGAAATGATCAAAAAAAGCCTCCAAGGGCTATGAGCTTGCGTTCATCAGAGATTAGAGAAGATATAAAGCAGGAGACTCACCTTTAGGCACATATGAGCAATATTGCTACCGTTTTGGTCGACATCAAAAGGTGATGCCTCTCCTGATTTGTAAATAGCTCTTAGCTCTTTAACTAAATACTCTGCCATGTGACCAGGACCAAGCCAAGTGATTTTCGGTCCTAATATTCTAAAGTGGCCGAATTTTCGCAGAGGAAAAAGCCGGAAAGCTGGGGTGCTCTCGACAATGTTGCAGTGCTGTAGTCCAAAAGAGACGCTATATGGTCCAGCGGGGTATTCTTGTGTGAGAGAAATGGTGAAAGATTGGGAAAAAAGGGATAGAAGCCCAAAGTACGTCATTGAAGTTCTCGAGATGTTCTTCCTGGACTTCTGAAAGAAAATGCACCCAGGGCAATGATTGGCTCGTACGTCTCCTTGTTTTGAGACGGTGAGTCCCCCCCAGAATCGGTACGTGCGGCTTGCAGGACGATTGCGAGCCTTTATATTTACAGCTCCACATGTACAATCCATGTCTGCTAGCTTCTTGTAAAGACTTCTTTCGAGTTCGGCATTTTGCAGATAACGAGGTTTCGAGTGAGCGTTGGTGAGGTCCTCAAGAGATCGCCCACTTCCTATGGACAAAGCCTTTGTCTCTGCAACACCCATGGCGGTTTGGCGCAAGACAATACTGTTGCTGCTGGAGGCTGTAACATCTTCTGTCCTGGATGGAAGAAGTTGGAGGGTGCTGAGCTCCATTCTTGGGTCAATGACCTCGAGTCTGGTGGTGATCGTTCTCAACGCGGTCTGAGTGTTGATGTCAAGTGCTTCGAGAGATGTTTTAAAAGCCTCTAAGTCATCACTCATCCGGATATTTATATCGCTAGTCATCCTAAGCACAAATAAGATTTTGAGTAACGCCGGGGATCACTCACAGGTTGAGGGCTTGTATAAAACTACTGAGCGTACTGTTTGCCCGTGAAAGATACTCTTCCAGCTGCACCAGCTTCTTGCGATCAAACGGATATCGCGCAATGAGTTTCTGTCTTTTCCAAATATCCTTGGCCATCGTCGGATCTTTGGGCTGCATCAACTCGTTGAGCAACAATTCCAGACATTTGAGCTGCATTTCGCAATTGATTAAACTCAATTGTAAGCCATCGATGGCTGGGGAATGACGATGGCCAAGCTTTGATGCACTCGATTGAACAGCAAAAACATGGAATTTGAATAAGGCCAGGCTTTGGGCGGCAATTGAGATATCATCTTTCCTGTCTTTGATAGCTCTGAAGTAGGTGTGAAGGCCGTCGCAAACAGTAAGACCAAGTGAAACGAGACCAGCGACGCCGCTGGCAATAGAAAATGGGTCACCCATAATGATTCTATGAGATTTGTGAGAAAGAGGAAATTGTCTGGCGGGGTAAAAGGGTAGGGGAGGTGCTGGCTTTTGTTCTGATGCACCGACACTGGTCACACATTTGGTGCTTACGTCGAGAGGCAGACAAGGCAGATTTGCATATCAGGCTGTCAATCAGAAGCTGCCAACACATCAGCCCATGCACGCAGCAGCGCCACTTTCACCAGGGCTTCGGGATCTCAAGGCACAAACACGAGGGTTGTATTAACTCCTAATAATAAGTCAAAGGATAAATCCATAAACCATAGCAGTATCACGAAAGAAAACTGTGGCGAGCTGCAAAGCTTCGCGCTCTCTTTCCATAGATATACATAGGAACGGTGGCCATGCTGATCGCCATGGTTATGCCTCCAATCACAAAGAAGGCATCCCTCACACCTTGGGTCGCAATCCAGTCGTTGAGATAGAAGCTCATGCCGAAGGCGAAGACATTCTTGGTGAAGCTCATCATGGCATACGCTTCAACGGCCTCACGACGATGGGAGTCGACGACATATGATACAACGCCAACGATGCCGAATTGGACTCCAAGGTTTATCATACCCAGGCAGACGATGACAGGGATCGGCCAAGGCTCACCGTTTGCAAGACTCTGGCCATAGCCGAAAAAGCCACTGCCACCAAGTGTAGTCAGAAGAACGAGGATCGGAAGACGAAATTCAGGCTCTGCGGCAAAGGATAGTCAGCGCAATGGTTTCCAGGCAGAATACGACCACTTACCGTAGATTCCCTTGTTCTTCTTAGCCATAAACGTAGCCAAGCCATCGACCATTATACCAGCCAGCGCCGTCGCGATGAAAGTACCAACAAAAGATGACAGATTCGTCAAGCCTACCTCCATAACAGAAAAGTGGTACGGAGGCTGACTAAAGATCTGTGAAAACGTTGAAGCAAGCAACACCAACCAGCTCATGCAAATGGTCAACTGGAAGCATCCCCAAATAACCACGGGCGAACCAAGCATCTTGAAAGGCGCAAACATGCTATACCAGAACCCAGAGGCGTCGTAATAACCGCTCCAGGGCCGGAGTGTATAAAAGAATGTGTGCTGTTCTGGAATGGGAGCACTCTCATAAACTGAAGCTCTGTTTTCAACTTCAGATACACACTCCTTCTTAACATCCGCAGCAGAAGGTTCCTCAATGCGGGAGTTAGATGGAGTCTCTGATACATTAGGGCGCTTGAAAGCTGTCTCAGGCATGAAGAAGAAGGTAAGTAGAAGCTGAATCCCAAAGGCACCAGCCATGGCCCAGAGGCAGGTCTTGTAGCCGTACTTGTCTATGATAGTGCCGGCTAGTAGTGAGGAGTCAGAAACGGAAAATGATAGATAGATGATATGATCTAGGACCTACCAATAGGCGAAGCAAGGTTGATGCCACCAAGGACACCAAGATTAAAAATGGCGTTTCGAAATCCTCTCTGATGGACGAACCAGATGTCAGAGATCGATGCAGGAACCAGAGCCTCCATTGGGGACATGCAAAAGCCCTGAATGCCACGAGAAACGGCGAGCGAGGCAAAGTCTTTAGCTACT
Source organism: Fusarium miscanthi (assembly GCA_014898875.1). Taxonomy (NCBI): domain Eukaryota; kingdom Fungi; phylum Ascomycota; class Sordariomycetes; order Hypocreales; family Nectriaceae; genus Fusarium; species Fusarium miscanthi. Next base: position 60,700 of record JAAVUA010000222.1, read on the forward strand.
GCGCCCCAAATCGTAGAACACAGCAGTCCCACTGTAGTGATGAGATAAACAGGCCGCTTGCCAATCATCATTGCCAACGAGTTACAGAAAAGGTTGGCAAACGCCAAAGCGATGAGAAGGGTCCCAGTGAAACCGAGAGTGAATGTCTGAAGAGACACATCGAATTCTTCGGCAAGAGGTACCAATGCCGGACCGAGGAGGGGTCCTATCGCACCGACGCATCCGCAGCCGAAGACGATAGAGACAGTGAACATCTCCTTCTTCCATCTCGGCCAGTTGAGAGGATCGTTGGGGTCATCGGAAGGCTGAGGAACAAGGACGATCTTGCCAGTCGGATCGTGCTTGAGGCTGGCATGGTTCTTCTCGGTCGAGTCCTCTAGGCTCGAAGAGACACCCCTCTCATTGAGGAACGATGTTCCAGGGACATCGGAGAGGTGACGATCAGGAAGAACACCCAGACCCATGTTGGATAATCAGGTGTGATCTTGTATGCAGTAGAGTGAGATAGTAGTTTGGCTGGGGACTGTGAAGATAGAGATGTATGGTTAAGAAGTTATGGTGGGACTTGAGGATCCGGGTAACTTTATACGTCAATTCGGGGGCATTTGGCCGACGTTACTTAGAGACGTGCTAACGATAAGTGAACAAGATTCATGGGGTAACAGAGCACGGATGTTATTGGCAGAGTTGTTTTTCGCATCGTGGTAGACCAATTGATCCCCCCAGCCGACAGTAGTCGAGACCATCTGCCGACACTTAATCGTCCTTAGGGTTCCAGGCCCAACGCCTTTCCAAGACATTACAAGGAATCTGGAGTTACAACCATGGATCTAACCAGTAGCAAGAAGCTTATTTCTCCATCGCTGAAATGCAGATCGTGGGGTAGTGCGGGGG
>JAAVUA010000223.1:0-33026 GCA_014898875.1 Fusarium miscanthi
GGTACAGAAGGGGGGAGGGGGAGCATAGCGTAGGGCATGATCGATATCGACCAGTTTTACTGTAGGTCAAAATCTAAGTACATACATACAACTGCATGTTCCCCTTATAAGTCATTCACTTACTTTCCGATCTCTTCTGATCTGTTGTTTCACATCTTATGCGTAGGTCTAACTACCACTTGCAGTCCACGCTTCCAAAATTGTTCGTATAAGTGCTTGCATGTGGACGGTGATGACACTTGATGGTTAACACGACCCTGCCTGTCTCCTGTCCTTTTGCCCAAGTGCAATCAATGCTTTGGTTTACAATGGCTACTGTAGTAGACAGTGCTGAAGTGCGAAAAACTGCTGGTTCTTGTGTATTTAGTCACGAACCTGAGCTTTGTACGTGACCTATGTCAGCTTTCATGGCTGACTGGGAGCGTAAAACTAATCAATGTAGACACTCCATCGCAATGGCCAATGGTATCATCACCGAGTCACATCTCATCTTGTGTCTCAACAAGGGCTACCCCATAGCGATCGACCGCTTTTATGTTCATGCACAAAACCGACTCGCTAAAACGAGTTTCTAAATACCAGTATGCATTTACGAGCCCTTGATTCCTGCTGTCCATTGTCTCCTCCCCTGTACCATCCAATGTCAATGTATCGCGCCTCTGTCTAGATGCACCACCAACTTGGCTTTTCAAGAACATAAAGTCGTTAACCTAGAGAGTTCCAAGACCCAACATAACCTCTACAACTTTGCATCCGTATCCTCATATTCGTTAATGTCCTTGACGGGTCTGGCCCCTGAACTTGCGGTAAGACCGGCCTTGTAAAGCCTGACATCGGTGATTTCTTCGGCCGTCTTTACAGCATCCCCAGGGGACAGTTCCTCGTCGGCCTTCTTCTGAGCCTCTTCCTGTCGCTTATCGACCCCTTCAGCCTTGCCTTGGGCCTGAAGATGAATTGATAACCGTGCCCTGTGGCTGGAGGCAGGGTTGAGGCGCTGGTTGAAGAACTCGATGATCTCAGGTTTGGTCAGGAGCTTAATCTGTGCGGCATCGCGCTGGGCTATCAAGAAGGTCAGTAGATGTTCACCAAATAAGCATGCCCTTTGCTAACTTACCAAGCTCGAAGTCGTAGTATTCGTTCGTGATCTGGTTCCAGTGACGAGTGGACTCCTGGTCCAGGTTTCTAAGCTTCTCCAAACGCCGGACGACTAGACTTCGCTTGTGGCCCTCGAATTCTGTCTCGCTCATCTTCTCCAGAGTGTCTGCATATCTCATGAGAAAGGCCTCGATACGCGAGTCAAGGAACTCTGGTGTCATTTCACTCTGGATGAGGAAGCGGAAACCATAAGTCGTCGAGAAAGCTCGAGGTCCACTGAAAACGATGTAGCCGAGTTGCTCCTTAGTCCGGAGCTGATCAAAGGCTGGCTCATGGAGCATCTGGTCCAAAAGGAGAGTCTTGGTTCGAATGTCGCGATCTTCTCTGCTACCGACATAAAACCAAGTCTCCACGCAGTGATTGACGTTTGCAGGATCCTTGAGGGTCTTTCTGAAAACGTAGTTGGAACCTTTGGCCAGAATGAGTGACCGCAGGATAGGCCACTGGGCCTTGGGCAAAACCCGTGGCTTCAGAATGGACTCGACCATATCGGTTGCTTTGAGGGCATCCTCTTTGTACATGTTACCATGTACGTACACTTCGATGAAAACCTGACCAAGCATCTGCTTCTGGAAGAGCCTGACGCCTTCCAGCGTGACACTTGGAAGCTCCGCTGCGAGCTCCTCTACTATAAAGTCCCGTTCGGGGGCATTCAGCCAATTGGTGTAATCGCCAACCTGGTGGTAGGATGATTGCAGCTGCCAGTTGCTGTATCCCCGGATCAAGCGCTCCCTGACAATCTCAAAACGATCTTCCTTGATATCCAGGTCTCGCATTGTTGTGACGACTTGTTCCAAGAGAACGGGCAGCTTATCATTGTAGCCGCTAACGTCCAAGAACAGGCCGCGTGAATCAAGACTGACGTTGTACTGCAAGCCAGCCAGCTCCGCGTCGTACGAGTACTCCTCGAGTGCATCACGGACGAGGTCTGAGAACAGTCGAGCCTTGACGTTGTTTTCTGCCGAAGCATATATAAGTGGTGTCTTCAAGCTGACAATAACATTGGCGCGAGGAACCCAGAAGGTATCATCCTTCTTCCACCATGTCCTGGCAATGCTATCATTGCGAAGAACCCGGGGGTTCAGTGCCGGCTCGGCCACCTCCTTCTTCTCGACCTCGAGTTTGTTGGGAATAAACTGGTTCTTATGAGGCAGGTGAAGGGCAGGCAATCGATCTTTCGGAGAGACTGAAAAGGCTTTCTTGCACTCCTCCATAAGATCTTCGGGGATCTTTTCATGTCGATATTCAGTTCCGTACCACTTTTCCTTCTGGTCCCAGTTGCCAGGATAATTGCGTGATACAACCACCATGCGGAAGTTATCCGGGCGAATCGTGGCAAGGGCTTTTTCTATCTCATCAGGAGCAAATTCTCGGAGACGGCTGTGTCCACTGAGCAACCATTCCCGAGGAAGAGGCTTTTGCATGACCGAGCTGATTCGGCTGGTAAAGCGACTGGCAGGTGTCTTCTGCTTGAACTTGAAATCGACATCAGCCATTCCCTTCTGCTCTTGAAATATCCACTCCTGGGGTGGGCTCTCACGCAGGAGAGTGATGTACTGGAAAAAGATCTTGACGATTTCAGGGTAGTTCTTGAGACCTTCTTCCGTCAAGCGAACCTGTACATCGAAGATACCAGGAGTACCAGGGCAAACAGGGTAGGCGCCGGCACTAAGACCATTTGCCCAACCCTTGGACTTGATATATGACATGATGCTTCCAGGGCCCTCATGCCCGATGAGGTGACTAATATATCGGCTAGGTTGAGTAGCAAACATAAACTCCTCGTCGATGAAGGGGAAATACAGGTTAAGCTCTCTTGAGTCCATGACGGGCTTCGCGAAACACTGCATACCGAGATCGGTTTCCGTGAAAGGAAGTTCGCCTGGCCATCTGTTTGGTGGAAGTTTTTTGTTGACGACAGGAGAAAACAACTCGGCGACCCATTTCTGAAGCACGTCAAGCGGTTCTCTACCCAGAACAACCAGCTTCATGCGGTTTGCTGAGTAGTGTCTGGCGTGGAACTCGATAAACTTGTCCCTCACATTAATTCCACGTGCCTCGGGAAGTGTCTTGAGAACCTCAAAATTGCCAGTTGAGAAGTGACAGAACGGGTGGTTAGGGTTGGATAGAGACTTCTCCAGCTGATGAAGCCTCCATGTGTCATTCTGAAGATTCTTTTTATTTTCTGAATCAACAGCTTTCAGCTCTCGGTCTAGGGTCTCTGGTAGAAAGAGCGGCTCAATAAAGAACTGAGCGAATCGATCCAGGGCCTCGCGCAGAGGAGAAGGGTTGGTGTCTGAAGGATCCTGGTCATTGTCCGGCTTGGCAGAAATATCGAAAAAATAATTCGTCGATGTTGGCCCAGTGTAAGCATTTGAGCTTCCTGAATTGGCGGAGAGGTATTGACCGTATTCGTTCTCAATTGGGAATTTCTTGGTGCCCATGAAAAGAAGCTGTTGACAAGCAGAAATGTTAGTCCACTGTCTGTTTGTATGACATCACAAATGTTGAATTGGAGCACTTACATGTTCAACCGCATGGGCCATCCCGGGGATATCAGACTCGTCGCTGAAATTTCCCACATTGACATCTAGGGCAGCGCTGGCCTTATCGGTCTCGGGATCATGCACCAGGAGAGCCTCGAGCTCATTGCCAAGTCGAATGACTCGATAGTGGCGATCGTCGAGGGAAGGCTTCTCGAGAGAGTCGGTAACAAGGGTCACCGGTATGGGAGCACCACCCGTCGCTGCGGAGGCATCTTCTTCATGTTGAGAGTGAGGCATTGTGTATATTGCAAATGCAGATGCAAATGCAGTCGCAAAACCAAATTTCTACACCGATACTGTCACCGATACCGACACCGACAGTGACACCGACACACACGGTACAAGTTGTATCCGGAAACCGGAGGAAGAAAACGGCCGTGAACTGTGGTAGGGTAGGTCGCCGATCGCAAGGGTTCGTACGAGTTGCGTGCTCAGGTACGAAAGTCGATTGGACAAAGTCGGCGCGTACAGGACGATAGACGCAGGACAATGGAACGAATGTGATCCAATTGACGTCGAGAACCAAGAAAATAACGTAGTGCGGTAAGTATGACAATGGCAAAGCAGAAGTGACCTGTTAGTAAGGTGCAGAATGGATAACCGTCCCGTAGGTAAGGTTCCTACTGTAAGACAGTCCCTGGAGGCTACAGGGCAGGGCAGGGCAGGGCCGTGTCGCGGGGGAGTACTTGCTGACGGTCGAGGGGTATGATGCCAGCAATGGAATGGATGGATGGATACAGGGGCTAGATCTGAAAGATGATGAAGCAGATGGGGAAGCTAGGTACCTAGACCTAGGAAAGGCAGGCTGGGCTGCAGACAGTTAGTTAGGTCCCTAGGTAAGGTAGTATGTCATGAAAAAGGTACCTGTGCTGGTTATATGTAGGTAAACATCGCCTCGGGAGGGCTCTGCAAGGACATGGGGGAGGTTACCTTAGCTTAGTTTCCTCACTTTCTAACTGACTAGGGTTAGAATATCGCTGGCGCAAACGGGGGATATCCTCGAGCCAGACCAGTCAGAATGTTGAATTGAGTTGAACTTTTGAATTGTGTCCTTCTATGATCGAACCCCTTTGAAGATGATGATTGAGCTTGTGGGGTGCGCCACTCGATATTGAGCACGCGCACAGCAGAATAAAGAAGCCAAGGGTCTGTGCAGAACCAGCGATCTACTGATGCCTGTGGAGCAGTGTTACCAGTAAAGATGGATGAGCCTCCGTTGAGATGCCTTTCAGGGTAAGAAGGGAAGAAAAGAGAAGAGAAGGATACCGAGTTTTACCGATTCGTCAATGATGAAAGAGTCTCTCGGCGTGTACGGACCCTATCTCAAAATAGGAACAGTTTTTGAATGACCAATCCCGAATCCTTTTTGGAATCAAGGGTCTCGGCTGGTCCCTGATATTCAGGACGGACAAGAACAACCTTGTTGGGTGAAGATGGCTTGCTTAGTAGCTCTGGAAGCTGACAAGGGTGATGGATATTGAGACCCGAACTTTCTGGACCCTGCACTCTTTGAGGGACGGGACACGACAGTTCTCAGTTGTCGTGCGGGTGCTAGATTTGGATAGATGCTAAAGGGAAAGCTGGGGAGCTGATGCTGGGTAAGGTAGGTACCAAGTTAGCCAAGTCCTTCCAGACCTTTGTTCGGTTTTGTCCTTGCTAATGTGATGTGTTCAAAATGAGGCGGCTAAACAACTAAGCAACAATTCGTCAGCAAGGTGCTGTCTCTTCATCACGTATATGATGAGCTTGGTGACACAACAAAATCCTCTGCCAATTAATAACCATCGTGGAATGCTGAGGCGGAGATGTGTGCTTGTATGAAAGAACAAAGGAGCTGGCAGATAGGCAAATAAATCCGAGACGATGATGTCAAGACGGGCATGGATGTTGTTCCTTTCTTTTTCGCAGGTACTTGTATCGAGAGAGCCGAACGTCATCACTCACATACGTGAGAATCAACACCAATAATATCAAGCATGCACTTTCAAGCTATACCTAGGTAGTACTTGTTTTATGGTCGGTTTCTTGCGACTCTCCTCTCGAGGTTCTCATGCTGACAGAGAAGCTCAGTGATTCGCGAACAAGCGCTGAGATAAATAAGACTGTTCTCTTTCGTCTCCCAAATGCTCAATAAGTCGGATCTCTGCCTACCTTACCTACTCTGTGGTATCAAAAGCTGTGAATGGTTACCCCTGAGCGCGGCAGATCCTTAAGCGTCTGACCAATCCAATGCATCAACAAACTTACCTAGAGTCCCATAACTTAGTAGGTAGATAGAAGTGATCAAGGGGAGGCGATCTCTATCCTAAACGACAAAAAGACCTGAATAAACTTAGTATCATTTGGTGTAGATTTGTTAGACCTTATATTAAGGAATGTTTTCTCTTCTTTTTTTGCACTCTCGTTTCACATTAGAGGTTTTCTTGCTCCCTAGAGGTTATGAACGAAGAAGAGGGAAAACTCACGACGACGGGGGTGTAGACCACTACTACCTCTATGTACCTTAGTATCTTTGAGGTGTCAAATAGAGTACCGCCGTTGCCGCTAGAATTAGATACTGTTCTTTGGCTTCCGGATTTATATGCTGCTTGCATATGGATGTTTCTTTTGATGAGTGACCTGGAGTGGGCACCTTGCTGGACAAATATTTGTCCAATTTCGACTCCTGTTTAATGTTGTGCCGCCCAATAGGTCGGTAGTTAGTTGAGGCATGGTGATGAATTCCAAGTGCCCGGGTGAGTTTTGTGATATATACGGATCTAAATGATGTGTGAATTGGAAGAGATGGGATTGTGTGGGTGAAATGAAGGTTTATATTCCTTCTCGGTATCTCAATCACCATCCACGGAGTTATAATCACAGCGCTACGTATATCGGTCGTTGTTTGGCCTGGGCAATTTACCCAACATCACAGAAATCCTGAGTATCATTTCGAAGTTGTCAGTGCAACAGTGTTATTAGCTGTCTGTATACGTGGTGCTAATGCCTTGATTCCACAGTAACACCGATTATCGGTTGACTGATGTTGGTAGAGATTCTGAGTAGTATGGGTAAATATACACAAATCCATGTACGCGGCATAGTGATCCACTGGTTGTGTACCGTGGTAAGAGTGGCTGCATCTCATTGCAACCTCAGGAGTATACATCACATACCTTGGGTGCACATGGTACATGCTCAATGCAAGTCGCCCCTGTATCCCTTGTGTCTAACAAACCCTTAATCACGGAAATCGGTAAATGATTATGGCTTTCCTGTCTTTGATCAGGAGATGCACTTTAGTACCTGGTGTCTAACAGTCGTTATTAAAGGAGTTTGCTCAGCAGTTGTCGCAATTGCTGTGCGCTATGCAATGCTAGTATCTTCGTTTTCCGCTTCCTTCACTTCTCAACCTTGTTGGTTTGCCCTCATTTCGCCTAACCCTGGTATACAATGATGTAGGAATGGGCAAATAGGTAGCGTCCTCCTGTATACTAAGGAGCTCCAGGCTTGGGTCGGAGATGATGCAGAGCGTCAAGTCCGCAGATGACATCAAGGAAAGACATCCCCACCGACTTGATATGATCTAATCATACATGTGCGCCATTTGACCCTTCTTAGGACAGTCGACAGCTTTGTGACCGGTCTGGTGGCACTTGTAGCATGTCATGGCTTTCCCAGCAGGTGAGAACTGGCTTCCGCCTCCTGAGGAAACACCACCACCAGAGGATATTGATGTTGGCTTGCTTAGCTTCACCTCTTTTTTCTTCCTCTTATCCCGATATTCTTTGGCTTTGGCACTCTCTGCAGTTGGCCGTGACCGTGAACGGGAGCGTGGACGGCTTGGGCTATCACTGGATGGCTTCCGCTTTTGTCCATGCGCCGGTGTATTTACGTTGTCTGAGTTCTCATCTTCACTATCGCTGTAGTTGTCCGATGTCTTTTGGGATTCTTGTTTCTGTCACAGCCAGTTAGCAGTCTTGGTCCTATCTACCACAGCAAAGTGATCGACATGCCTGATTCGCCGCCTTCTTGAAGCTATTTGCTGACGTACGCCCGTTTCTCGGCGCGTCCTCATCATCGCCTGAGTCATTAGATGAATCCATATCACCATAGCCAACATACAAGACATTGAGGGGTGCTTTGGTGTGACTTGCAGCTTTTAGCCCAGCAAATGGGTTGTCAAGAACCCAATGTGTGTCGGCCCCGACATGCTTCTCCAGGGCCTCTTGCCGTTTGGTTTCTTGTGCATCCAGAGCGGCCTTGATTGCAGCCTGGTCAATGTTCAGGTCAAGGCGACCCGCCGCTGGGGAATGTCCAGTCTTTCTTTTCTTGGATGAATGTGTTTCTGAATCCGGGGATGAATTTTCTGAAGCCACCGCCCGTTGCATAAACTTCATAGTAAGAAGCCTCGAAGAGACTGTTCGTGGTGTTTCGGGTGCCATGATGAATGTTCGTGTCAATGATTATTATCTTTGCGAGGACGCTTCGTGGTATAGTTCGAGTGGGAAAAGCTCCGGTGGCGCAAACACGTGGAGAGGCTATAGCTACAGGGAAGAAAACGGCCCTGTGTAATGTGTTAATTCAGGAAGATCGATTTGCAAGCTCTTGTAGTATTCCGATTACAAGAGGGCAAAAAAAATCGTGTTTATCGCAAAACGCGATGTTCCTTACCCAGGCGCATTACCTCCGTCCAGAAGAACAAAAATATTTCGGCCACGGATAAACCAGGGATCCGGGGCTGCAATCATCAACAGCCAAGTTCAATGCCTCACATCCACGAGAAGATCATTCAGTGCCGACACTGACGACTCGATCCGCACACCGGGACATCGACGAATTTACAATGGCCACGTCTCAATTGAGAGCAATTGGCGTCTTTACGCGCAGTGTGCGCCTCTCCCAGCGCGCCTTCACCACCTCCGCTCGGCAATTCGAGGCTGCTGTCTCTACCAAAACTAACGAGACGGCCCCCGCCCCCGTCAACGAGAACAAGCCTGTCGAGATCAACCAGGCTCCCAACCGCGTCGGTGTCTGGTCCCGTAGCCAGAGGCCACGTTCTCAGGCCATGACCGGCCCCCGTTTCGAGCAGACCGACTTCGATCTCCAGGTACAATCAAGGCGAGGGAGCTGGGATGGAATACCAAATTAGCTAACTGCGTTCCAGCCTCAACCCAAGGCCGCCATTGAGATGATTCATAAGCAGCCCGTTACATGGACGCACGAGCGCATTGTTGCCTGCAATGGTGGAGGTGGTCCTGAGGGTCATCCCAGAGTCTTTATCAACACCGACAAGCCCGAGATTGCTGTTTGTGGCTACTGCGGCCTCCCTTTCGTACGGAAACCCTTAGCAATTTATGCTTGTCAATACTCATACTTATATTTTAGGCTCACGAACACCATCGCACCCATCTCGAATCCCTCCCAGAAACTTCTTACCCTCTGTCATAATCACCATCGAACGATAGGATCGGAAAGAGAGGTTTGCTATCTGGATCACTACTTAGACATGTGCTAGAGGCAAAAGGGTCCGTGTACTGTGATGTTTCTGAATGGAGAACTCAAACTTCTGTATATACTCCGTGAATACAATGAAAGAACAAACCGACAGCTTCCCTAGTGCGGTCTTCATGTCTGTTTGCCCTGATGGCATGTCAAAATCAACATCGAATCGGCATGTGGTTAAGAACTATAACAAATATCGACTGAAGCGATCGGACACGAAATTATGCTGCTATTTTATATTGTCAAAGTGAATGCGATGCTTGCCTAGGTACCTAGGTACTTACTTACCTATCTCCAGCGATAGGTAGTACCTAGAGGGAAGTACCTAGTATTTAGAAGGGATTATAAATGGTGTGCTATGATTGGCTAAGAGGAGCTTGGTATAAACGGATAGAAAGAGACCCATAGAGTCCAACTCAGGCCCCACACTATGACGGTTGTCTGCTTTCAAGTACGATTCATTCTAAGCTATGCCTCAACTTCAAACATCACGTCTCAACTCTGCAACGACACCAGTGCTTCTCTGTTTACTACTTGTAATCTCTCTGTTCCCTGGTCTGTTTCACTATCTCTGGACACTGCCTTTTGGCCTTGTTGGATTATCAGGATCCCCTCAACCCCGCTCAACTGCCCCTCCAGTGATAGACCGTTTGACGGCAACCATGAGCTTTTTTCAGAAGCAATTCACCCTTCCTGCTAAGTCACGGGGATCATACCTCATAACTGATCAGGTTGTGTCTTCACTTCCCGAAATTCGGGATTACAAGGTCGGCCTTTTGAACCTTTTCGTTCAACATACGAGCTGTGCATTGAGCTTGAACGAGAACTGTAAGCTGAACCATTCGGACCCGGAGAGCGCTTGATGCTGACATGAGAAAACTAAGGGGACTCTGATGTTCGAGAGGATATGAGCGATGCTCTTGACAGAATCGCACCAGCTGAAGGACCCAAGGGAGAGGCTCTATACCGTCATGAGTGAGTGCTTTGCGTATCAGTCGCAAGAGGAGACATTGATAGCTGCAAGTGCCGAGGGCCCAGACGATATGCCTGCCCACATCAAGTCCGCGCTCATTGGGGCGAGCGTCACTATTCCCATTAAGGATGGAAAGCTTGTAAGTGCCAGCCAATCTTTAACTCGGCCATAAATGACTGATATAACCATACCTAGGCTACAGGAACTTGGCAGGGAATCTGGTACCTCGAGTTCCGTGCCGCTCGCCACCAGAGACGGGTCGTTGCAACCATCCAGGGGGAAAAGGCTTGAGTGAGATGCACAGAAAAGTGGGACTTAGATGTATAGAAAAGGGAAAGAAATGAGAAAACCGAGACTTGAGCTTTTACAGGTCCTTCCTATACGGGCAAACAACCAAAAACGCCGAACACCATCGCCGTGTCCCCGCGGCCCTATAGGGGGTTCAGCTTGTTCCATTCTCCTCCTTCATGTCCGTATCGTCGCCTGCCAGGACTTTTGTGTATGGAACATAACCCTCTGGCGCGGCAGACCCTGGTGTGGCAGCGACGACGTTGCCATTCTCGTCCACGAACTCAAAGTTGTATCGGCTGAGAAGATGGGGAATTGCAGAAAGCTGTGGGCCGTATCGGGCAGTGTTGTCGTAGAGTTCAAATAAAGGAACGGCCAGAAGCTTCATGTTCTTGGGAACGCTTAGAACCTCTACAGAAGAATAAGTATCTGGCTTCTCAACGATGATTTGTTGACCTACTTTGTTTGGGCAATTGAATAAAGTAGAGCTTCTTGCACTCCTTTGGCCTCGTCACATGCGCTGGGATGAACGGATACATGAACGTTTCGAAGTTAGGCCTCCACCACTGAGCAAGGCAGTCGCCTACTTGCCAGTCACCAGCTTCCTCGCCCTCTCCCAAGCGGCCGACAGGCGCCAGTCTCTCGTCCAGCCGCGACTTGAAGCCTTGAATCTCATCGTCTTCGGGGCGCAGGTAGTCTCCGGGGAGCTTAAAAAAGGCATTGGCGATTTGCAGCATCAGAATATGTGGGTGGTTGTGCTCGTGGCAGACGAGAATGCCTTCGCAGGTGCGGCGCATCCCATGTTCGGTGTAGTGTTCCTCGAGTCTCTTGAGACGAGCGATGACTGACGGGTCCTCTTCAGGCTGGGTTTCCTTGACTCCAAACGTGTAGTTCGATAGCGGGTAGAGCGTCACCTTTTCGGGTTGGTTACCGTTGAAGGACAGGGGAATGACGGGCGGCTGTCCTGATTGAAGCGCATCGGGGGTTATTGTTGACATGGCTGCTATTCAGGCCCTAACAAGGGAGAAGTATTATAAAATCAAGTATCTCGAAGTCGCTCAAGGTATGATGCCGTCGTCGAGTCGAATGCAGTATTGGCTACTAGAGTACTAATTTAGGTAGGTTGGTACCTGAGGAATTGCGGAGAGCTCAGGTCAGTCAGTGTTTGTAGAGCTCCAGGATTATTTACGGCAAAATATGTCCCATTTTCCTAAACAAGAAGGCGGTGTAAGGTTACCTGCCAGGAAGTGTTACAGGTAACATTGTAGTCTTCGCGATGGATAACAACCAATAAAACGTATTAAGGGACTCATGATCCGCTATTATGGGTTATGTAAAGCAATTAGTATGCAAACTCATTAGAGTGTTATCCCACCTGAGTTGATCACTTATCAGGACAGAAACCGGGTCAAGAACAACAAAATTGACGCGGCTAGCAATGCGAACGTCGTATATGTATGTCGAGTTGAATAGTAAAATCCCTCTTTTAATTTCTTGATAAACTTGCTTCAAGATTAAGCGGTCGTCTGATGTACCTATACTTAGTACCTATAGGACATACCAAGGTTAGTAAGGCTTGTAACAAACCTGGGAAGGGACCTCAGCGCATCATTTTTTCATGTCTTTCCGAACCTTCATCGCTATGCTTGCAATAGACATCATGTTATTATGATATAGACTGACTGATTGTATCAAGGCTAGAGTCATGCCTCTGAGGAACATTGTATTTCAGTAGGCCTACCTTCTCAGGTAATGAGAGCAAGGATGCTTGGAACTAGCCTGAAGATGGCTCCTATGATGCAACTGGCTGAGATTTCTGATGGTGCTGTGCAGAGTATGGTAAAAGTTCTCGGCTGAGCTGATATCGATCGATCGTCACAGGAGAATTTTCATATAACATGACGAAACGGATAACTGCAGCTGATAACTGGAGAGGTACCCGCACTTGATTGTGACAAGGTGCAGGTCTTGGGTGTTTGAATAGGTGCCTAACGGGGTTAACCGGCGGGGTTCTTTTCCCCCCAGTATACCTGAGTACCCAATCGAACTGGCCGAGTGCTTCCAGGGCAGCAGGGGAAAGGTACTTATACATGTATTCAGGCGTATCTTACCTTATCCTTGGATCAGATGTTATGTAGAAAAGTGATCGTCGCAATGGGTGTCCGGAACCGGCCAGTCAGGACAAAGAATTGTTGTTTGGCTGAGCTACTATAACCTTAGACCAGAGCTGACGAAGTCAGAGAAGACCACCAACCAGTTCATCCATTGAGTAAAACATATAACTAGCAGTCAATTGGCGAATTGCAGTCGGACTGATAGTAGTCGAATGATTCACACATTTAATATCGTATCTAGTTATCCATCCCTTCGTTTGATTCATCATGTTCCATCTGGGCTGTCAAAATATTGGAGACATAGGTAGAGATTGATCGAGACCCAGTGTATGCCGAGTTTTAGAATGGTCTAGCCAGACTTAGAACCAGGGCCGCTGTTAGGCGTACCAATGTTCGCACTATCATCCCCCCAATCCTCGATTTGTGTTTGGTCTGCCCACGGCGTCGTCGCCGTCAAAATCAAAATCCCCATTCTAACGTTGATTTACCTATCTCCCGCCCTTACTACTCACAATCCTGCAAAATCCTTCACGTGCCGTCACTCATAAAAATCCCCTTCTCTGGCAAGGCAAACATCTTTCCCGAGCTTGTTGCGTCATGCGCATACGAGACATCCCTCTTTGTCCAGTCTTAGCTCGCCTGGAGGAGCCTGTTAAAACTCAAGGCACTACGAGTACTGTAGGTATACGTACGAGTAGACTATGGATGAGGCAAGCCTTGTCAATAGCCTCTCTCAGAGGCTCTCAGAGCTCGAGCACAAGGTTCACACCTTTCGCCACGAGGTGGCAGCTGATTTCCTGCGCTACTACCACGATCTGCTCCGAGACACACAACCCGACATCGTTTCCAATGTTGCTCAGTCCATAGCCCAGTCATTACCCAAATACCCAGACCTCAGCTCAGTTCTCACAAGCCTGGATCTGGACCTTAATAAAGCTGCAGCTGACTCACAAACTCTACCACTCGAATCGACTCAACGCCACTTTCCCCCGCCGGCCACTGTCGCTACCTCCGGATCGGGAGCCGCAGAGCCTCCAGGCAGCCCCCGCGATCGACATCACGAATTGCTCTTTTACCTTCCCTTGCTAGAGGGCTCTCCTCCAAGACCGCCCAACTCTCCTCCCCTCACAAATCATCACACTCCTCCTCTAGACATGTTGTTGCCTGACCCGAGCATCCAGGCAGACGAGAAGCAAGACTCAGCCATTGAGACAGGAAGGAAACCCGATAGCGGCACTGACCAACTGCAGAATGCCTTGCCGGTAGTGCCTCATTCGCCTGGACGGCCAGGTCATGTTCGCCGCTCAACCAATGATACAGTCTCGTCCTGCCATTCGGATCGAAGCGAGTCGAAAACACCACGGAGCGCCCTACGACGGTCTTCAAGTAGTTCCAAACCTCCACAGAGTCCCAGACGTGTGCGCTTTGATGTTATGGGAGCAGAGGTCTTGCCTACAGCATCACCACAGCCTACCGATTCCATGATTCCCTCCGCAGCCTCTGCCGTATCCACCCACCAGCCTCGGGTGGAATCTATGCTCAACGATGACCTGGAGGACCTACCACCGCCCCGAAAGATTTCATCTTCAGAAGCACTGAGAGCACTATCTAAGGCGCCGCTGGAGGAAGGAGTGTGGACTGAGGTTAATTCAAACCCAGATCAAAGCTCCGGTGAAGAGGACAAGAAATATGCAAGCATTTCTGAATCCCCGTCAGAAGAACGGGCCAGTCCGATTATTATTGCACCGGAGCCGCCATCGCCACGCCACGTTCCCGAATCTGTTCGGATCGAACGCACGTTGGGGAGCGTAAGTGAGGACCCGGACGAGGACCAGGATTCATCCGATGACGACTTTCTCTCAATGGCGAAACCTAGATCTTTTACCAATAAGAAAGCTCCTGCATCGCCATCTCTGAACAGAATCCCCGAGGAGAGCCAGACCGGTGGCCATGATGCAAGCCCAGCTTCACCTACCAAAGCTCCTAGTTCTAGTACTCACGACGAAGTGGGAGCCGTCGACGAAGACTTGGACGAGGAAGACGAACTTTTTCACTTTGAGGAAAGCGGCGGCCTATCTGCGCCGCCAAAGCCCAAATCGAAACCAAAACCTCTTACGGTCGAGGAGGATATCGAAGTTGGCTTACCGGATGTACCGGAGACTGAGCAGTCTCTATACGCAACTTCACCGGCAGTACACATAACCAAGAGGCCTGGCTCAGGGCCGACGACACCAGTCGCGGCCCGATTTCAAGCTGGTTCCGTGGGGTCATACAAAGGACGGCCAGTAGTCATGCCTGTCGTTCGTGATCCCGAAGTACATGCTCAAGCTGCCTCATTAGGGCATTTCAATACGTTTGTTGGGGGATTGGACGGACGCAGCGGCATGGATGAAGCGGACCTAAGCAGCTTCCGCGCCAGCGTCGCCAACACCGGCTTCTCTGGCACCCCGCGCAGTTTCACGGAACGCCTGATGATGGAAGAAGCTCAAAAGGCAAGGGCTGGTGGTCCGAGGCTAAACTAAGATTACATTGTACTACAAGGAGTTTGAGGATCTTATGCATACGTCAAGGCCTTGGGCCCGGAATTCTGGATAGCTCGTTGTTGGCGTTGAACATATTGCGATAAGGAGTTTACATAGTGATATATATATAAACACGCACGGATGGTAGGTTGTGAATTAAGGATGATATACGATTAGAAAACGTTATATATACCTCTTCGTTGAGGGAATGGTTGGCTAAGACATCTGAGAAAGAGGAAAAATCCTATGGGAATACCCTAATATGAATCTTTCTGTACAGGTAGGTCCTTGGGTAGTTTTGGTATTATAGGTAATGTCTCAAGAAATATCTTGCATCAGCTCACATGGAAAGCTACCAATCATCGTGATCTGATTTTCATAGTGGGGTATCTAGTTAGTTTCTAACGTTCTACCGGGGGTATGTGTCTAGAAAGCATCATCCCGTCATGCAAGACAAACATTTTGCCTCCATTCTCAGCATCAACTCAATTGCTTAAGAAGGGGTCAAAGAAAACGACATTCAAAATGGGTGGTCTTAACCTCGAAGTGTTCAAGGTATGTTTGTGTTGTCTTCCCGCAGCATAGTTTTATGTGTTTCAAAGTGGCTCTGTTGAAGACGATGACATTGCGAACAAGGTATTGACATGACATGTCTGCAGTTCGGCACGTATGTCATGTTTCCTATCGGAATCATGTTCTACTTTGGCACCAACCTCGATAACCGCTTCGCCGTACCTGGCTTCTGGCCCAAGCCCGAAGAGTGCAACAAGATCCCCAAGGACCGAGACGAGATCAAAGCCGAGTATGACCGCATCGTGGCGCGACAAAAGCTCCGACAGGCCAAGAAACTTGAAGAGGAACGCAAAAGAGCAGCACAGCAGCCCGAGAATGAACAGTCCGATTCTTGAAGCCCAGCGAATCGGACTCAAGCATGTACATTATTAGCCAGAGGGTTCCGCAACGGCAGCATCAACGGTATTCACGGCGTTTGGAAGGCATTGGAAACACTCCCCATCTGTTGGCATGGGCAAAATACATCATCGTACAAAATTGTTACAAACTCATCGCTGTTATATGTCCTATACATCCAGGTTTCTTTCAACCTTGTCCCACTCTTCGTCCCCTACAGCTCCCTGACGTACATTGGCATAAATGGCTCTGACTTCGGGATATTCCTTGAGCCCGCTGAAGAGCATGTCGAGAGCATCAGCTTGCTCTGTGGTGTCAATGCTAACCTTTGTGTCCTCGTTCGGTGCCCAGACAATGTCTGAGTCGAGAACCTCAAGCTCAAACTTCTTAGACAGGGCCTCAGTGATGGCTGTCAGCGTGTTCGGCTGGGTCCAAGCCAAGAAGTCACCCTCTGGCAGTTCCTCGACATCTTCCAATCCCTCATGCTCAATCGCCTCGTCCAGAACAGCTGAGAGTGAGGGCCCGCACTCCTTGGCTTTGAAAACAGCTCTACCACGTCTTGTAAAGTAGAAGGTTGTTGACCCAACCACTCCACCGGCCTTCTTCACCACGAGGCGCAGGTCATGGAGAGTCCGAGTCTTATTGTCTGTCTCAGCATCGATGACCATTGCAATGTCAGGGGGCATGAGGACCTCCAAAGACATAGACTCGAGCTGCGCGCCTGTGGCTGAACGACCTTGACCTCGTGCAATTGCGCCCTCGATTAAATTTTTTGGTATACTCGCTAACACCAAGAGTCAGACACAAGTCGGGACTAAAGACTACTGTGCATATCTACCTTTTGTTGCAGCGTTTATTGCAGTGGCCAGTTGAGGGTTGAATTTGACATCATCTCCATACACTATCGAATATTAGAAAACCGCTCAGGCCGTAAACACTCAAACAGTGATGCCTACTTCTTGAATACATAGCAATTGTCTTGGTGAAATTAGATCTCTCAGTCATCTTCTTCTTATCAGTTACAGCTTTGATGTGTTTTGTCTTGGACCACTTGTTGTGACCAGCCAATTGAGCTGGTGTTGTCACGAAAGACCGTCGACATTGGTGGCAGATTGAGTTGGCGATTGACCTTGGTGCCTTTATCAGCAGGCTCAGGCACTTTCTCGTCGCCATAGTGAGTGAGGGAGTCACGCCGAGATGCTACCCTTGAGTCTCAGCACCCGTCAATAGAGAGATATCCAGGTTTCGTGACTTCTCGTTCGAGTCTTCAACATGCCCGGCTCAGGGTGAATCGGCCAAACTCCGGAGACTGAGGATGCCCCACAATGACTTACAGTGGTTCCTAGAAGCAATGGAATGGAACCTAAGTGGCATGTGGCACAAGTCTAGGGGATCTCGAAGTTAGCTACTTACCTTAGTACTTCAGGTATCCATTACCACCAGTCTTACCACTTGAAACATTCATAGCAAGAGACCACAAATTGAATTACTCCTGCGACTTCACTACGTATTCTTCGAGCTCTCATATAGTCGACGGCGTCGATTTTCGTGCGCAATGTCGTCAACACAGGAGTCTGAAGCTGCTCCAGCTCCAGCACGGAATCCCGAAGCGCAAGCTCCCTCCGACACCGCGACTACGAATCCAGAGCTCGATCTCCCCAAGCTTCAGTCCCTCCCCGCCGAACAGCAAGACCTTTTCCTGCTTACATATGTCTCGAGCTTGACGAAGCACGTCCTTGACTTAGCAGCGGATGATTGCACAGCACAGCAATTCTATCTCAAGAAGGAAATATTCCAGATAATTAACCTCTCTTCACCACAGCCTTCTCGAGTCATCCGGAATAATTTGGGGAAGTGCTTAGCACGCATCTTCGGAATTGGAGACAGGAAGCTTCTCTTCGAAACGATCAACGACCTGATCGCAACTATATCGAGTGGAAAGTCAAAATCCGATGCTGAGATACGGACCAAGCATGCGGCTATTGTCTGCCTAGGCGATGTGTTCGCTTCTGCTGGCGATAGCGCCATTGGACTACACCCCCTTGCTTGCTCAGCCTTACTCAAGCTTCTCAAGTCCTCCTCGAACAATGCTGGAATCCGTGCAGCATGCCTTACCGCGCTCGGGAAGATCGTTGGCATGGTTGAAGGTAGCGTGGATGAAGTGATTGCGCGTGAAATCTGGAAGCAAGGACGAAACCATGCCTCATCCGACAAAGGCCATCTTGTTGTTGCTTCCGCCTGCCGCACCCTCAAGACATTGTTCAGGCACACGCCTTATTTCTTGTACTCGAGTGACTTGGACAAACTCGAGACTGCAATATCCAAAGCATTTGACTCTCCCTCAGTCCAGGTCCGACAGGCTGCAGCAGAGTGCTTTGCCGAAGCCTTGTTCCAGGGTCATTCCGAGGGCGGTCCACCAGAGGTTGCGTCACCAAAGGGCAAAAAGACCAAAAAAGCACTGAAACGCCAGTCCACGATACCTAACATTGCCGACGATGAGCTGGACATTCCCTCTAGATCAGCCAGCCCAGCTCCTTCAGGCAAGCGCAGTCAAGTGCTGGCTCTGTCTCTGACGGATATCCTCAAGAACCTGGCATTCCAATATGTAAAATCGACAGCCTCAAACAGAATTCGAGCAGCCATTGGTGTGTGCTATGGTAAGCTTTTCAGGCGACTGGGAGAAAAGCTTGTCGAGACAAACTATCTCAAGATAGTCGAGAGTCTCGCGATAGATGTGCTGGGTCACTCTACAATCGCCAACAATCGATATCGACTTCTGATTTCCAGAAATATAGTCGACGTCGTTATACAAGATGTCATTGGGCACAAGATTTTGGGAGAGTCTGGCCAAATATCCGCTGCAAAATCCCTCATCAACAATGTCCTCAAGAACTACCCTCAAGCTCTAGCAGAAAGGCCAGAGCCTTCTAAGCATACTCTGATCGCGACGCTGAGCGCTGTGTCCTCGCTTATCCAATCACTAGGATCTGCGGCAAATACCGTCGCAGAATCATGTCGAGACGGTCTCTTGCAAGTCTTGCAACATTCCAGTTATACTGTCCAGGTATTTGCATCTCACTGTATGAAGACGCTTGTCCTTGCCTGCCCCCAGCAGCTTCTTCCTTGCCTTTCTGTTTGTATGAACAGCCTGAACCGAGAACTAGCCCTTCTCGGATCGGGACGTAATTCTCCCAGAAGATGCATTGGATTTGCTCATGGACTCGCCGCAACTCTGAGTGCAAGCCCTGCTCGTCCACTCTATGGGTCAGTTGAGATCAATAGTCGCGTGTTGACTATTGCGACAAATATGTTGAAATCGAGCAGTCAAGCGCAGCTCAGGGTTGCAAGCACACAGATTCAAGTCGCTTGGGTTCTTATTGGAGGCTTGATGTCCTTGGGGCCCAATTTTGTCAAGATACATCTATCACAACTCCTTTTACTTTGGAAGAATGCGCTTCCAAAACCCCTCGCCAAAGATAATACATCGGCCCGAAGTTTCCTAGAGGTGTCGTTCTTGACACATGTTAGAGAATGCGCGATGGGCTCGATTTTGGCCTTCCTCGAATTCAACAGTCGTCTCTTGACCGTGGATGTGTCAAAGAGAATAGCCGCCATGCTCCAGAACACGACGGCTTTCTTGAGAACTCTGCCGTCTAAGAAGACCTCTGACGACGTCAGCCAGAGACTGGCCCCTGCCCTGCAGCTCCAAGATCTTGAGATGATGGTTCAGCGCAGAGTCTTGCAATGTTACGTGAAGCTCGTCAACCTCAGTCCTGCTGGTGGAAGCGAGGCACTCCTGCAGTCTAATTTGCTGACACTCGCGATTTCACTCTTCGCCGACCCGGAGAACTATGCACCAAACTCTCTGAGTGCCTCGATTGCGAATGCAGCCGCTACATTCGAGTCTGTCTGGGATGTGGGCGACAATTCAGGTTTCGGCATTACTGGCCTTGTTGCTGGCACACGTGTCAGAATGCTCCCTGGGCAACAGGAAAATTCGGATGACGGGAACAAAGATGAACTCGATAGTCCAGAAGACATGATAAACAACCTCTTGCGCTCGCCAATCTGTGGCAGTTTAGAGCATGATGCCTCCGTCTTGTATATTGGCAGTATAGACTCGGTTTCAAGTCCTGATCCTCCTGCCACGGAGGTCATCAATGCGGCTATTCAGCTGTTTGCATTCGCCTTCCCACTCACTCCTGGCAAGGTTCAGGAGAGTATACTCGAGCAGATTCGGACTTTTGCATCTGCTGGCACTCTGATCAGAGATCCTGGGCGCAAGGCTGCCATCAACGTCAACCTTGCGGCAGCCATTCTTGCTACCATGAGGGTAGCTGTGAAAGAGACAAAATCGCCTTCCGGTGACATTTCGAACCAGGCAGTGGAAGCATTGCTACAAGACATCGTTCGCGACCTTGTCCTCGATCCAGATGAACATGTCAGAAGCTTGGGGTACGCTGCTATGGCTCGCTTATGCAATGTGTACGGCAATGGCTTTACGAATAATGAAATCAAGTACCTAGTCGATACCATTGTGGGCAACCGTGAACCTAGTGCGAGAGCGGGCTGTGCCATGGCACTTGGGTCCATCCAAACTCAGGTGGGTGGCATGGCGGCCGGTTACCACCTGAAGACAATCCTCGGCATCCTAATGTCTCTTTGCAACGACCCTCACCCGGTGGTCCATTTCTGGGCACTCGAAGCACTATCACTCGCATCCGATGCCTCGGGACTAAGTTTTGCTGGCTACGTCCCCAGCACCTTGGGTATGCTTGTCCAGCTTTATGTTTCAGAAACCCACCATGCCGAGATTTCCTCTGCAATTACAATGAACCTCGAGCTCGAACTTTCCACGACATCCGCTATCGCTCGTTGCGTTGATTCCCTCATCAACGTCTTGGGTCCTGACCTGCAGGATGCCACGAAGTCAAGAGAGCTGATATTCACTCTTGTTAATCGTTTCCGCGAGGAAGATGATTTGTTGGTACAGCGGGCTGCGCTGGGCTGCCTTGAGCATTTGTCGCTTTACGCCCCTGGACATATGCAGTTCGCTGACTACGTCAAGTTGCTTCAAAAATACCTGATGTCTGAATCCACGACTTTACGAGATGTATCAGTTGATGGGATACACAATATGATGAAACGGAATCCACAGGACGTTCTCAGAGAAGCAGAGACCGGGTTTGAGGAACAGCTTTGGCTAGTCCTTGACACCGTTCCGTCTCATGACGGAATTCGCAACATCATTCGCAACTGGATGCATCATACATGTCTGGCGGAGACCAATGCTTGGCTTCAGAGATTCCAGGCTGTGCTCAAGATGACAAGAGCACGACCCAAGACAGAAGATACTCAATCTGGATCTAAAGGCAGTGGCCTACCTGACTTGCAAGATGAGGAGGTTGCTGGATTCGCCGCTGCAGCTGGTGCAGCTAAAGATGAGAAGGAAACAAAGGCTACTTCTGAAGTTGAGCCTTTAAGATGGCAAGTAACGACCTTTGCACTGAGCTGTATTGATGAGATGTTCTTGATAATTGCAAAGGACGTAACTGCCAATGGAGAGTCCAAAGCCCAAGGCGATCTCCAAGGCAAGGTTGCAGATGTTGTTCGCATGGCATTCTCGGCGTCAACCTCTAGTGTCCTAGAGCTCCGAATCTGGGGCCTGAAGATCATAGGAGACATACTCAAGATGTTTGGCAAAACACCCGATCCAGACTTTGAAGAGGCGATGTTGCTGGAGCAGTATCAGGCTCAAATCAGCTCCGCTCTCACCCCAGCATTTGCAGCCGACTCATCACCCGAACTTGCTTCAGAAGCAGTCAACGTCTGTGCTAGTTTCATCTCAATCGGTATTGTCACCGACGTGGATCGCATGGGTAGGATTCTCAAGACTCTTGTCAGCGCTCTGGAGAATTTCTCTAAAGATAGTGAGAACGCCGCGATTGGTGACCTGAAAAGTCTGAGTTCCAATGCACAGGTCATGGTAAAGATATCGGTGTTCTCCGCTTGGGCGGAGCTGCAGGTTGCAAGCTCAGAGCAGAAATATCTCCTGGACGTGCTCAGGCCTCACATCGGTATATTGACGCCCCTATGGTTAGAGTCACTTCGTGAGTTCGCACGACTTCGATTCGAGCCTGACATTTCAATGACCTTGGGACCCCCGTCACTCTCTGGGAGTCTCGATACCATCTATGCGGCTCTGAACCGCGAGACATTGCTTCGGTTCTACCAGGATGCCTGGCTGAAGCTGGTAGATGCGATTGCCAGCTTAATCGAACAGGATAGTGAGTTCGTGTTTGATGCCCTCGATGGAAAGGAATCGGATGGTCCCTCAGCGAGCGGCAAGAGCAAAAATTCCGATATCAATTACAGAGACGAGCCTGTGGCATTCTTCTTTGTTCTGTTCGGTCTAGCTTTTGAGGCGCTTGCCACGCGCTCTGGGCAAAGCGATTCTTTGGCTACGCACGAACAGACACTAGCCATACTTCAAGCCCTCAAGAAGATCCTCCATCCAAGTGTGTCTGGCCATGCTATCTACAGGCCGGATGTGTTTTCCGAGACCATGGACTTACTGGATCGCCTAGTGCTCACCGAGAGCCTCGACGTTCAAGGTGTGATCGTGGAGATCGCAAGCGTTCTGTGCGTTGCACACCCTTCTGCAAGGAGACACGCCACTGAAGAGGGCGACCTGTCTGATGATATTGACCAGCTCTTTGAGCTGACGCGAATCATCGTTCTTGTTCTTACGGGGCTTCTTCCAAATCTCTCCGAAGGGAACCAACCAGCCAGGCACCAGATGAACGAAGAAGCCATCCTTCTCATACGGTCATCTCTCAACGCGCTCGTGGATGCCGCAGAGGTCTTTCCAGCTATTATCAAAACCGATCTGCATGCCTGCATCATACACATCTTTGCCACAATTTTATCAACGCCCGGTTGCCAGGAGCTCATAGTCCCACAGTCCCTGTCCACACTAAAGCGTTTCGTCGGCAGCATGTCCAAGTCAAGAAGAAACCACAGCAATGGCGAGCCATCTTCCACAGATATTCAATTGCAGGGATGCCTACGCCGATTCCTGTCCATATACCTCAACGCACAGAAGCGTGAGGCTCCTCAATCCCTTACTTGTGTCAAGAACTGTCTGCTGGCTGCGACAATCCTCTTTACTGGAGGCCAGAATCACCTTCCAGCTTCCGAAGCTCTTGTGACTCGTTATCTTGAGGAGTTGATGGACTGCCTCACTGATCGAATGGTGTGTATTCTCCAGGTCACTTTCACCACCCACTCCAGGGACATCAACTAACAGTACTCTATTCTAGACTGCCAAGATCGCGGCCAACTGCCTTAAGTCGCTGCTGCTCCAGCCATCCCAGACCAGTGCTGATCTCAGCATTGCTCGTTACCTGTTTCCCCGTCTTGTAGCCTTCGTGACTGATACAGACCCTGAGGATCCCGAGAATGCTAGATCCTTAATTGCCCACACTCTTTGCCAATACGTGGGCACGGGCGTTAGGGGTCGACATTTGGCCGCTATGGCAGTGGTAATCCCAACATTGATGGCCCGAGCAACAGCCGAAGGTGAGGAGGTATACCAAGAGACTAGCGCACGATTACTCGAGCTTGCCGCGATCGATCAGGAGACGTTCAGAGCAGTAGTAGGCGGCATGAGCGATGGCCAAAAGGGTTTCCTCGAAGAGGTCATTCGCTTCGGCCGGCAAAACACGGGCCAAGTGAGCAAGGCTGCAACAGGAGAGTCCGGGCAACCAAGTATTGCACTGAAAATGGACTTCGGAGGTTGATCTGGCCTATCCGTACAAAGGTGGGCGATGAGGTCGAAGCATTATGAGCAAAGTTCAATTCCCAAAGCTAAGCTGCATTCCTTCTTAGCAACCTTAAACTTATGTTCATCCTTCAGTCGGACATATATACCTATTACAGAGAAGAAAAAAGACGAAGAACCGCACAAGACCACAAGGACCTATGTTGAGACCGTCAGGGCCGTGTGACAGGGAAGCAGAAGTACCACTTGTCGTGCTAGACAAGATGACAGGGGGGGACAACGGGCGATGAACGGCGGCACATACCAGACAGGCAGCGACCTACAACTGATAAAGCCCTAAGGTAGAATGATTCGATACGGTGCGGTTCAGCTGGCCCAACGGGCGGCGTGTCCCCGATAGAAAGGCTGTGGAGGCACTTATCATGTTACACAAGGGTCGCTGCAGCCTATTTGCACAATTTTCTGGGCCAAACATGCATTGCGTTGCATAGGCGTAGCGCCAGTCACTGTACAGCATACCCGGGGCTACCGGCAATATGCCGTGCTATCGAAATCGACTGCATACGATAGCAACATGCAAGTCTGAAAGTCGCGGAACTAGGAACCAACGAGTTTCGCTCTGTGTGACATGGACGGGAAGGGGGAATGATAGATAGAATGGGGTTATGACGAGGCTTTTTATACATGCAATGAAATAGATACGGTTAATGGTTATATATATAACTATGGCGTCATGACACACCAAGATACAAGCACGAAGCACCTGTGGCCTCCTCAACCATGTGGTGTGCTGTTGCTTTACACAGCACTCATCTCCCTGCTAGTGGCAACCCCAAGACATAGGTAGTGCCAATGTACTCTGTAGCAGGCCGATAGCCTTATGTATTTTCGGTTCAAGGTTCTATTTTTTAGCTTCCAAGCCAGCATGGACTAGATTTGGTCCGCAGGGGAATAACACCGCGAATATTCGAGGGTTGTACGCACCATAGCCGTGACAGATTAGACCCATATACTGGGCAATGCTAGGTTACCGAGTGAGAGCAACGAGATAGGAAACCCCATCGTGAGGTCAGAGATCTCCACCAAAGAGAAGCACAGGTAGCCGTGCATCCATCTATCCAACAGTTGAGGCGAGCGCCAACAAGGGCTGGTTTGTTTTGCGCTTACACTTCTCTTTTTGATCCGTTTGGCCAAAACCTCCGAATCAAAAGAGACAATAGTCGGTGAGCCTCTGCAGAATCTTGTGGGAGTTTGGAGGTTTCTGTGTCACCATGGCATGGTGGGTATATTGGAGGGATGTCAGATATCAGACATGTTTTCCTTTCTTTTTCTGGTTTCTCCACGCAATCTGGGCTGTACATTATCCGATCCTTGAGGATGCACGGCCTTTGCAAGGATTAATGATTTGGGCCGTGACGTTTCCTATAGTAGACCCAAGTGCCAAATATTTCACTGGCATGCAGCTCTTTGACCTTGCGTCAGACTTTGGTGCTTGCTAGCCACGCAGTGGAACATGCCCATGTCGTCTTCAGCCGGGCCAAAGGTAACGTCAATGATAGTTCAACTCTTTGCACTTTGTTGGAGTGGTCATTAATTCCAGCTCTGGCCTTTCCGTCACTTGTTGATAAGTCCCCGACCTTCATTTATAGACATATGCTGAATGGTTTGAATTGTTCGTTTCCGTTCTATCCAGGGGCAGTATCTAACATTAGTGCTTGTCATGATGATGCGAGGTTCCATCAACGATGACCAGCTTCTCAGCCTTGACACTGATCTCCTTCTCGGCTGATGCCCTTTTCGACGTTGACCTCTTATCCACTTGCGACCCCGAAGATTTCCTGCTTGAAGACGGCTTCTTTTCTGTTGCCTTCTTTTTATCAGATCCCGTTGGCTTGGTCCCCTTGTTCTTTGACCTTTGGGACTTCTCGTTCCGTCTTCGGCCATCATCTCTCCTGCGGGATGGAGCAGTTGGTACATTTGCCTCGCTCCTCTCAGAGTCGGCCCAGTTTGACGATTCATGCGAAGCGCTGGGCTCTCCAAGCTCTTCCACCTCTACATCCTCCCGAGTGGGTCGCGCTATCATTCTTCTGCCTTGGAAGCATGCTTTGTTGAACTGCTCCATCGCAATATTCGCAGCCGCGACGTTTTCAAAAACGACCAAGCTGTAGCCCCTGAGGTAATTGCTGTTGCTGTTCTTGGGTATCTCGATGGTCTCGATCTTGTCCTTGTCCACTTTGTACTGCACCCAAGATTTGACTTCGTCGGCTTCCGCTTGTTGCGCGAATGGCGACACACATAGCTTGCGTGTTTCCGGTACCACGTATTCCGACCTATAGAATGGCTCGTCGCCGGAGAAGCTACAATTCGGGTAGTACCCTGGATGCCCACTAATACTGCGATGAGGAAGAACAAGCTGGCTTCCTTCATGTTGGTACTGTGGAGAGTACGAGACTGCACCTGGTTTCGGAGGAAATAACTGAGTACCGGTATCATTGTATGCGTAGTAGCTCCCCGGGCTAGCAGCCGCATAAGTTGCTAGAGTGTTTGTGCTTCCTGTGGCTGGTAGCTGCTGGGAGTAGCTTGGGTTCGGGAAAGACTGAGCGGTGAATCGGGAGCTGTTGCTCGGAGGGTAACTAGCTATGTAGTACTAGAGTCAAGGAGTCATTGCCGGGTTCTCTTCAAAGATTGTGTCTTCAGACAGGCCAGCTTACCTGCCCAGGTGCAGCAGAATACTGTGGAGACATAGCCATCGGAGTTGGCAGGACATAGGGGCTGGTGGGTGCGGCTTGATACTGCAGTGTCTGTGAAATGATAGCTTGCGGTGGTGTAGCAAGCTCCTTGATCTTGATAGAATGCTTACGGTTTCTGTCGGACGCAATGATCGAGCGACCTTTGAAAACACCACCGTTGAGAAGGGCTGCTACCACATCAGTTCGGCCAGATACTCGTCTTGCGGGATGTATGCTTACCCCACGCCCTTTCAAAATTATCTCTTCCCCGGACTCGGACCCATCCTGAGGTACTGCTCTGGAAGACCTCGATATGGTCCACTACACATGCTGTACGTATCCAATCTTTCAACTCCTGCCACGAAGTTGTGAATGGTAACTGAAAGAGTAGTCAGCTTTAGTACCGTAGCACAGGTCGTGATGGATAGGGAAAGACCGTACATTACAAATAGTAATGTAGTAGATGCCAGTCTCATCGCCGGGACCAACGTCCACTTGGACTGTAGCTTCGGCAGGCATAGGATGAGGGAATCTGCACAAAGCCGGCAAGTTTCCAGTTCCGAGCAGGGTCTCGTGCGATGTTACAAAAGTTTGGAGAGAAAGTCAAAAGTTGTGTGACGATCATACGAGAAGCAACTGGGAGTGCGCACTAAAAAAGTGACAACTGCGAACTTGTTCAACTGTACTATCTCGTAACTGAATCACGTTACTCTCAAGGGGCTCTGAAAGGAGGCTCTTGGAAGCTTCGATCATGTTGTGAATCAATGGCAAGCAAAGGCTGGGTGTATGTTTTATATCTAGCTTCTCGCAACAGCTGGCCAGCATGAGAGCGGCAAGATAGAAGCAGAAGAGACAACAACCCGTCTAGCATCTTCCAAACGTTGCTTTTGAATCGTTCTTTACCAGCTCTGGATTCGCTTGCATTCGATCCCAGCACGCGGGCCATAATTTAGGCCCCGGGGTCCGGAAAGGATACCGGAATATGGACGATTTGCAGAGGCACATATCGTCTCAGCATTGAGAGAACGCCGAGAAACGTTGAGACTAACAAGTCTGGATCTGGCAAGCTCGTTTCCTCCTGGATGATTGACGGTGCAGTGTAACCGGGATCCCTGCCGGCTTTCGCCATGCATCCTGACTCTCAGCCTCAAGATGTGGGGTTCCAGCTAGGGGCAGATCGGCCGAAACCGTAGGGTTTATTGTCGTTGCGGAAGTAAGGGTGTTCATTTCGCGCTTGTACGCTATATAGAAATCTTCAAAAGGTGCAGGTTCTCGTAGACGTTGTTCCTCGACTCAGCTTTATTCCCAGGTGTTGTAGATCGATCCAAGCCACCGGCATAAATGTCTAGGCATGTCTCTCCCTGGTCGACATGCAGAGGACCGGGTTGAGTCCCGCATGAGATAATGACATATCATATTGCGATCACTGCTCCACCATTCGACGAAATATTAGTCACATAGCTGGGTGTTGGGTACTGACAGATCCATTGACAATCAAGGCGATGATGATCGAATGCCCGGCGCAAGGTACCAAGGTTCTCTCTTAAACTCATGGTGAGAAGACCAGTGACAGCCTGTAACTTGAGGTCTCTTTCCGCAACCCTGCGTGCATGTCGCTTCCGTGGCGCCAACAAAACGTGCATTCGATTCGTTGCTTATTGGAGGTACAATTTTCAAGCTGTCGTTACCACGAGAGAAGAGGAAACTACACGCCTTTTATGACAGCCTCGTTATGCAGTCATGCCCTTGACATCAAATGGAAGCGCCATTTGTGTAACATGACTCAAATGCGGGATATCATATCCGATAGAGTCCAGCCTTGTCCTTCCATCCTTTTTAACCTTCCACGTGCCAAGCCGTAACCATTTCCTGAAGGGGGTGGTTCAGTTTTTGCCGTACAGAGGTGGCCCTGGCGACGCTCCTTCTATACGTGCTTGAAAGAGAAGGTATCGTCCAAGGTGGATGTGTCATCTGGCATCAGAGAAGATATGTCGACAGTATCTCCAAGCTCCTGTACCGATCCCACGGTTCTGTCACCAACTGCCCCCTCACGCCATGGAGTCGGGCATTGTGCCCCATCTGAGCACGATACTAAGACTCCGTTTTGCGCATCTGAGATCATCGCAACCGGGAATTCGGGGTCACTGTTGATCCATGTCGTTCTAGTCCTTCCAACAATCTTGCCGTTTGGTAGATGAGCGCCCAAAGAGACTGGCTTGGGACCTTCGGACAGCGGGTCCCAAACGAAGGACACACCGCGATATTTTTCATCTTGGCATGTCACCAGAAGAAGCTCACGGGCAGTGGGGTGCCAATGAAAGTCCACGACTGAGTGGAACATGAGTACTGCCCGGAGCTCAGCTGCGGTGACATCCCAGATCCATAGCGTGGTAGGGGTATCATCAAGCTTGGTAACTAACAGAGTTGAAGATGCATCAAAGGCCAAGGAAGAGCATCCAGCTCTGACCTCGTTAGGGATCTTGCCGTCGATCAGTCGGTTCGGAGGTGCAACCATCTGGTTCGCACGAAGAAATGTATACGGGCTCCCTCCATGGGACGAATCATTCAACTGCTCCTGCCAGACCTGGGATATTAAGTGAGAATCGAAGCAAGCCGTAGATGAAGTGAGCTCACCTGCAGGGTGTCCTTGGGGACGACCGTAGTGGGATGTGCAAGTTTCAGGCCACCTCTCCATGTCTGCGTACTGAGAGCGCCGACTGTTCTGCTGCCATCGCCCATGGCACATAACGACGCGTCAGGACTGAGACTGCAATTCTTGATCCCCGTCTCGAGGTCGGCATCGCCGCCTCCCGTGATGCTGGACGCCCCAATAGAACGGAAAGGCTGGCCGTCGGGTGTGTAGAGCAAGAGCTTATGCCCATGTGCTGGTGCGTCCCACAGCAGAAGCCATTGGCCGTCAGGGGTCCATTTCAAGCCATGAGCATCGACTGTTTCCGGGTACCAAGATCGCAGAACTTGCCTCGATTTGGGATGGTGAATACTGACAGCATCTCGACCATTTGTCCGGGTCAAGATGGCAAGATGTGACGTCTGAGGGCGTACAGAAAAGCCCCTGGGGGCGGACGAGGGGAGGTAAAACTTGGGGTTGCTTATCTCGATAGCTTTAGAAGTTGATAGATCGAAAATGGAAAACTTGAGGCCAAATGCAGCACAGGCAAAGACCTCGTCATCGTGGGCGCCAAACTGTACAAGTGTCTGCTTTCCACCTCCAACTGCAGGGTTCTTGATCGTGGCACGGAATGGCGTGTCAACTATTGACGAGACATGAATCTGGTCGGCACTTGCAACAAGGATGCGAGACGATGAGGGTGACCATGCGAGCGTCGTTACAGGGGTCGTGAGATCCGAGGGCAATTTGACGACATGCGCGATCGAAAGTGAGAGAGCCAAGCGCACTGTGATGCTCTGCGATGATAGGGTAGCAATAAATCTTCCGTCGGGGCTGGGTACGCAATGAGGTGATGCTGTGAATCCTGGTTAGTGAGTGTTCAATGTCTCGGGTGCTGTCTAAGAGGAGGAGAAGGGGGATCCGGGCCCAGTAAATCAATGCAATCCAGAATTGGTGTATTAAGGTAGATCTATACCTTTGAAGACACGTGAGGGATGCATCACAACTGTCACCTGAAGAAGTGTTGAAGATGAGAGGTGAGGAGTGAAATCTGGCAATCGAATCGTGAGGGCGGGGTTGACTACCAAAAGAAAAGGGGAAAGTCAGGCGATGGTCTCGTTCAAGTCTGGCTTCGATCTATCAAGTTCTCTTCGTGCTTTGATGGTCTTTAGCATCGATGCTCTTTGTGTGGTTCAACTATTCAATCTTCCAATCTTCAATCTGATAGTGTAATGAGGAAGCAGTTAAAGGTGGGGGATGTTTTAATGTTTTGATATTTCCTCATCTGTGCTAGCGTCACCAGCTATCAACGTGGATACCTACTACTAAGGTAGGTAGTAGGTACTATAAGTAGGTGGTAACCTTCCATTGTGTGGATACCTTAGGTTGTACCGTACGCATATTGGTCAAGGAATCCTATTTACATATATCAGTATAAGTAGACAAGTAAGTCATCTATTATTTAAATTCCTGGATATGCCAGCATATAATGTTGTGCTGGGTGCGTTTGAATCAGACGGCTATATATCCCTAGGTAGGTAGTGTATCGGAATCCGCCGCATACCTAAATTGACACCGGATGAGGTGCCTATATCAATGTTCATACTCATCTTCAACATTCAGTTGCGTATAAAGTCTTTGAGAAACTTGAGCTAGACGGCAGTACATATTCAAATCATGCTAATTTCGACCTCCGCGGTCCGATTCTTATATCACTCGCAGTGTTCCCTTGCTTAACAAACTGAGGTTCTTGGATTAGTACCTATGCGGAAATACTAATTTACGTATGATAAGGTATGGTGCATCATGGGAATGAATATTCTTACTCATACATAGGTCAGCTAGTGTTTCCTAATTGGTCATCAATTTAGGGTACAATATGCGAACAGGTCCCATGCATTCTGAAGTAGGCATTGAAAGAAGAACCAATTCTACGTCGAACGAGTATTGCACCTGTCTAGAATCCCCTGAAACAGCAGCACCATGAGTTCAGGCCCAACTGTCACCGCTGACAATTTACAGCATCTTTTCCATTCCACTTTCGAACTAAACGCCACTGTTGCGGTCTTTGCAACTCCGCGGCTTGAACTAATGCTAGACTGGAGGCTATTTCCATTACTCAGCGCGGGGATCGGATTGTGGCGAGCGGGCCCATGATAAGATTGGATACCTACGTAGCTTAAGAGGGACAGACATTTCATACTTGCGTAGGTTTCTGGCCTATCTACCTATGGATACCCAGGTCATGATAGGTAGGTTCCTAGGGTTGGAACTATTGTTAAACGGAGCGCCGACGGCCGACAGAGACACCAAGTCAGCTTATTCTTTCACTTGCCAGCCTCTTTGCTCTCTCTTCTCGCCATTGTCGCATCGTGATTGCGATAGCACGAAACGATGGGATCATAGCAAGCGAACCCCTCATATATAACCATCTTTCTTCCCCCACTTGTCTGTCAAGTCTACAACTACCTAAGCATCATAACGCCTCAGAATTATGTCGTTGCTTCGCCTTTTAGGTTCGAGAGCTTCGGTCTCGGCCAAACCCAAATCTGCCCTAAGGCGAACGGCTCCTTCGCGAGTGTTGCTCGTTTGTCCGTCCTCTAGAACTATTGCGACAGCTTCCGCGAGGCCCCAAGAGGCACCCCGCGAACCTCCATCTACAACACCAGAGATCGACCTCCTACAGTCTCGCCGCCGGCGCATCCGAGACCCAAAACCCTTCTCCGACTTCCTTACAGATACTTTCCACCGACAACATGATTACCTTCGCATATCTGTCTCGGAGCGCTGTAATCTGCGATGTGTCTACTGCATGCCTGAAGAAGGCGTGCCATTGTCACCAAACCGAGAGCTCTTGACAACACCAGAGATTGTCCTCTTGTCGTCCGTCTTTGTCTCGCAGGGTGTGACTAAGATCAGATTGACGGGAGGAGAGCCGACTGTGCGGCGAGATATCCTCCCTCTGATGCACCAGATTGGAGAGCTGCGGCGGCATGGCCTGAAGGAAATCTGCATCACGACCAACGGCATCTCTCTGCACCGGAAGCTTGACAGCATGATCGAGAGTGGGCTGACGGGTGTGAACCTGAGCCTCGACACTCTGGATCCCTGGCAATTCCAGGTAATGACAAGGAGGAAAGGCTTCGAGGCTGTGCTGAAGAGCATCGATAGGATTCTTGAGCTCAACAGGCTTGGTGCTGGCATCAAGCTCAAGATCAATTGCGTTGTCATGAGGGGTGTCAACGACAGAGAGGTGCTCCCCTTCATAGACCTGACGCAAGAAAAGGACGTCGAAGTCCGCTTCATCGAGTATATGCCATTTGACGGCAACAAATGGAGCAAGAATAAGATGTTTAGCTACCAAGAGATGCTGGACCTCATCAGAACAAAGTACCCAACACTGCAAAAAGTGCAGGACCACAAGAACGATACAAGCAAGACATGGCACATTCCAGGCTTCACCGGAAGAATAGGGTTCATCACGAGCATGACGCACAACTTCTGCGGGACTTGCAACCGTCTTCGAATAACAGGAGATGGCAACCTCAAGGTGTGCTTGTTTGGCAATGCTGAGGTGTCTCTACGGGATATCCTCCGGAAATCCAACAGTGGCGAGCCCATCGATGAGCAGGCTTTTGAGGCCATGAAGCAGATCGAGATGGACCGGCGGAGGGACTTGTTAACGTCGGATCGGACTCCTCTCGGTCTGGCACCTAACGAGATGGAGCTGCTCGAAGTCATTGGTGCTGCTGTCAAGAGAAAGAAGGCAAAACATGCGGGCATCGGTGAGCTGGAGCATATGAAGAACAGGCCCATGATCTTGATAGGTGGGTGATTACACTTCTGTGTTCATCTTTTGCAGATTCCCACGCATGGTTCGCAATGTCAGACTCA
>JAAVUA010000223.1:33049-88574 GCA_014898875.1 Fusarium miscanthi
GTCAGACTCAAGTGTATGGTTCAAGAAACGTCATTCAGAGATTGTTCGCGGGGCAACTATCACACACTTATGGGGCGGCGTTGGAGGGATGTTTCGCTACTTAAACTTTGAGGCTTGGATACCGGAAGTAATACTGAATTGAGTTTTTGTTTAGATACCATAAGTCCGTCTTCGTCATTGCGCACCATGCCTCCTCGGATACAGTTCTTTCTGCGTAACGGACCCTGCTCCACGGCTGGTCGAACTGTGTTCACACAGCAGCGACTCTTCTCCAATACTCGCCATGCCCGAGGACAGGATAGCAGCGACAACGCAAAGCTGACACATGTCTCTGCCTCTGGAGAGGCACGGATGGTCTCCATATCAGATAAGACGGTGGCATCACGCATCGCCAAAGCTGCATGCACCGTCCGATTCTCGAACAGCACAGCGATTGGGCTCATCAGAGACAACCAGATGAAGAAGGGAGATGTCCTGGGTGTCGCGCGGATCGCTGGCATCATGGCATCGAAGCGAACTCCAGATCTGATCCCACTCTGTCATCCGATCTCGCTCTCCAAGGCCACGGTTGATCTCGACGTCAGGGGTGAAGACAGAGTCGAGATCGCTGCCACGGTCACGTGTGATGGAAAGACGGGGGTGGAGATGGAGGCGCTGACGGCGGCGTCTACGGCGGCATTGACAATTTACGATATGTGCAAGGCTGTGGATAAGGGCATGGTTATTGAGGGGTTGAGGGTTGTCCTCAAGGATGGGGGAAAGAGTGGGAGATGGGAAATGGAGTGAGCCTCAACCCTAGCCAACCACATAATACGAATATGCAACTACCATTATACGGTGTGATAGAACCTCATATGCATAGTAGGTCCCGACCTTAACGAAACAGAGAGCGTGACTCATCTAATCGGCCTCATCTCACACCTCTACGACCGACGAATTGTCGTTTTGAGACGCAGGGGTCTAGGTAGAACTCAGCCCAGGACGACAATTATGCGCAGAAGCTATTAGGGAGCAACATACAACCAGCAGTGTACACTAGAAGCTCCCTAATCTGTAGTCGTCTTCTCCACCCAGTGATGGGACGTTTGAGAATACCTGATCCTCTTGATTCAACCACAATGGCAGGAGTCGTTTAACCACCTCTCATCTGCGGGTGATATCAATCGCGAGATTGATTAAACAGGAGCTGCGCAAGCCACCATGGCCGCAGGGGCAAGGGGGGAAAAGCAAACCTTCAGAGACAATAGCCACAGTCGAGACATTTAACGGCAATCGAGGGTTGTGGTGCAGAAGCGCTAGGTGAAACTCGAGACCAACGAAGAGAGGCCTGGCACCTCCAAGATTAAAGCCCTGGCAGGGAATCCGATAGCTAAGCGGTAAACTTCCTATTCAAGACGAGCGAGAAACACAAGAATGTGGCAGGCTGACAGGGTTCGGCATTGCATGCAGAGAGGGAATTGTCTGTTGCACATGACCCTTGTGAGGCGTTGACGATGTGCATCAAACAGGATGGTAACAAAAGGCGGTGGAGGTGATGTACCTACGTACTATAATCGATGCCCTTGTCGGGTTGTGTTGTGTTGTGTTGTGTCGTGTCGTGTCGTGTTGTGCATTGCATTTGTAGAAACCTCTTGGTTGATCAAGTAGCTCATACAGAGTAGGTTAGCTTCCATTGGTTGGGCCGGAACCAACTTTATGCCTCAGGCAAATCTTCAGCTTGGCTTTCTACCACTCTAGGCCACCACCTTTACTAAGTCCATATGTCGGACCTAAGAGAGCGTGTGAGACACAGCCAATTGAAGATAGCCGATAAGAATGCCGAGGAGCCGCAACTGGACAGGGGATGTTGAAGGTCGACTTCCGATACAGGTAAAGCACACCATCCACTTAGAATCTTGGCACTCCGGGCCCTAATAAAGTCAAATGGTGTGGGCTTACGGATTAGACCACTCTTTAATGAGAACGGAGGGGTTTTTTTCCTTTTCTTTCCTCAAGGCAAGCCTTCGGCACTTAGTATATACCATGTAACCCCCTGGAAATACCAGTACTTCCATACCACTTGATTGAAGTTGAACAAGATTCCGGGCTCAGCGGTTGAGGCGAACTCGATACAACCTGGTACCGTGCGAGCCCTCTTCTGAGTGAGATCCAGTTGTCATCGGTTCTGGATCCTAATGACAGTCTGGCCTAGGCTACGGCCAGCCAGTCACAATGATCATGAAAGTGTTGAAAACCATGTAAGCTAACAGGCCAAACTTGAGCATTAAAATGGCCCTACAATGGGGAACTATGTTGCACGCTCTGTGGCCCATGTCTGTGCTCCTGGGTCAAGTCTCGAGTCGACTGGCTGGCTAAGTATTATGGATAAGTTCGATGCCAGCCTCGACTAGCCACCAAGACAGCGTGTGAACTATTATCTATGTGTCTATCTGAATAACAGGATGGTCCTGCTCTTACTATGTAGATCAGCGGTGAAAGCAGCAGGTTACCTATCGGATTCCGAGCCCACGAATGTTGCTTAGACTTCTCAGTACCAAATACTGGAATGCCTTAAATGGACAGATCGGCAGGACAATTCGCTTGTTTTGTTTTTTGGTGTCTGATGCCAAGCACTATTAACACTTCCCTGATTATTGCAGCATGATATCCAGAGTTGTCATGTTCGACCACAAGCAACAACCTCCGCGTTGTCGTTGTCTGGAGATTACATAGACGCCTTGACTTGTGCTTCTCCGCCTCGAGAATTCCTCCACAGCAATGCAGCAGACCCTCCGTGGCTCCGGATGTAGTACGTAAATGCTCCCTGATTTGCTCCATAACGTAGGTGTAAACTTATTAGTTACAGCTTGGACCACTTGCTTGGACCCTGAATTTCGGACAAGATGTGATATGCGAGTGCTTCAGCCTTGATTGGACAATGGAAATGACTGTCGATCATTTTGTCTCGAACATGACCGATCAAAGCCGAGCCCTTGTGTCCTCTTACCAGAAATATCACCTTTTTAGCGCCTCTGTTTGAAAGACTACGAGGAGGGAGCTGGTGATTGGCTGGACATGGTAGATCTAGAAGAGGCGCCCCAGCTTCCACTCCCTACAAGTACGTTGACGGACAGGACGGAGAAGGTAGGTCGGCAGCGCCACGCATTAAGTACGGAGGCTAGGCTAGAAAGGTTAGGAAACGTGGCTGCAACGAGCCTCGGTGGAAGTCCCACAGAATCTCGACAGCGCCTAGAGTGGAAATATCTGGACAAGGATCTAGCAGGTACCAAGGTGCTGAGGTATTGTATGTAGAATCATCCACCGTGGAGATGGAAAAACCTGCACAGACCAACACGGTGGAACTTCAGGTGGCGTGAAATGAATCGCTCTCCAGTCTCAAGAGCTTCCAAGATTCGAGAAGGAAGCGGTAGCAGCCTAGCGGAAGACGCTCTGGGAATGATGAAGCGCCGAGGAGCCGGAACTCCCAGGTATCTACCTACCTAGTACCTACCATACCTCCAGGCATATGTATGTACGCCCGAATTTTAGCGATATTCCGTTCCGATGGTGGTCCGATAGAAATTACCCAGAACAGCAAGACGTGCAACGAATGTCGGATTTACGTCCTTGAACAGCATGGATGTAATATCAACAATGAGCGCACTCGGTATGAGGACCAGCAGAATCCCGAGCTGTCTAAATTCTTCGTCTTTCCCATTAAGCCTGAGGGGAGGCCGTGCACCGGCCGAGCATCTCGAAGCTCAAAGCCAAGTGAAACAGAAGTCCCCTGAAGAAGCGACCAGACGGGAAGGTCACGAGACCATTGAACGGCAATTGACCACATAGAGAAGCTCAAAAGAACAAGACGAAGGAAGAATAACACCAGGATCCCACCTCAACACGCAACAAACAAACCCAGTAAGCAGTGGATTCGGTGGGTAATGATTTGAGCTTGTCTCTTAATTCTGTAGCCCAGCCGCTGCTTGCCTCGAGGCCTGACCCGACTGTCAGATCAATTGACGCCCGTTGGTGGGTGATCCTCTAACTAAGGGTGCAGCCCATGTGGATCACCGCAGCGAAATGGGTGAGTGGAAGAATTGCTTCAAGGTGGAGTCTGAGAGGGCCATCCAAGAGCCGAATGAGCCAACCACATGTCATGTAAAGGGGATGTATGTAGATGATGTTAGGCAAACTAGTCAGTGATGAGGCTAGACCTGAATCACAAATGATGGGTGCCCTTTGGCCTCCGGCGAAAGGTAAAACACATAATGGAGGGGCGGGATGATGCTGCTGCTGTGAAATCGTCGTTCCCATGGAAGTCAGCTAGGAAGACCCAGCTGTTAAGAGACGATGCAAGATGATACTGAAATGCAACCGTTGGTAGGCAGGGAAAAGGTTGAGCACCCGGCTGGGCTAGTGATCGTCTAAAACGTGCCCAGTGTTGTGCAAGAAGATCATGACGAGCATAATAACGCTGTTCATCACCCATCAGGCAGAAGATGAGCCCTTTCAGATACATACCTTGCTTGCATGGATCGAGCTTTAATCGCAGCATTATTCGTACAGTACATGCGATCGGATCGGGATAAGAGATCCATCGTCAAAATTGCCAGCATCAACTCAAGCCCCATGTTCTCGGCCCTGTAACTTCTGTGTCATGGCAATCATGATATCTCGGGTCCTGTCAAATCAAAAGGCGCATACCTAGGTACCTAGGGAGGTAGCTTTGGACAGGGGCGGGCGCGATTGAAAGACAGGACGACGCACGATGATATTGCTATGAAAAGAAACAATTGTCGATACACGTCAATTACTGAGGTAGTACCTTAGTAGTATGTGTGTGTGTGTGTGTGTGTGTGTGTGTACAGCCGCAAAGAGTATGTGCGTTGTATTGCAGATTGCTGAGATGACCGGTGAAGAGTGAACGCTGCAGCTGCAACCGCATTTGTCGAATTGCAACTGAGGTGCCCACCGTTACCGTTCATGTCAATGGAGGTCTACCTACTACCTTACTTCCTTACCTTTCCTACTACCTACACCTTGAGCCTTGAGGTAGCTGGTAGATTGGCTGCTGGGTATTTCGCCAACACAGGAACCGCTCTGCCCCTCTTTCCCCAAAGATGGATACCTTACCAGGTATGTAAGATGGGTTCTGTCCTGAATCCATCATTTGGAAGCTTGTTCGGGCGGGAATCTATGGGTCCTACTGGTCTGTACGTAACAGTTGGCTCATTTCTAAACATCATCAAATGACCAAAGATAAAGGATTCAGCAACGGACAACAACCAACGTTCGGCGATACCGTTGTCTTCCCTTCTTCTGTTTCGGTAGGCACCGGCTTGAGCTCAAGTGCTCTGAATATGGTGTTGCGAGATGACGGTGAAGAAACTCCGCTGCCTCTGCCAGTCAGAACACAACTCAACCCAACATAACCCAATAACAGACCAAAAGCTCCCCGTTCCTAAGCCGGAAACCGCAGCTGTCCAATCAAACAACATACATCCGTAAGAAAGGCTCTAGTGGCTCGACCCTTGAACCTTGCAGAGAGCTCTGGCTTTGACTTTGGCCGCAGGCTCCCTACGTAGCGGAGACATGCTTGGCCTAAAGAGCGCGCTTGTCCAATTGCCGCCCTACGATAGTCAGCCCCGCGGTCCGGACAAGTTGGCCACACTCATTCATTGAACACAGCCGTTGCCGTTTTACAGTATAGGTAATCAAGCAAGATCCGACGGGAACAGGCATGCTTGCTCAGACGGGAAGACCTCGAAAGTAACAGGATTCGGAAATCAATGAGAGAATGTCACGGATCTTGTGGCTCAAAATATGCAGCCTATTACCTGACTCGAATGCTCCGGTTCTTGATTTAGCCGAAATCCCCGTCTTCGAGAACACGCAGACACGAGCACAGTATCCGAAAGTACCTAGGTACGTAGTGTATCACAACACGGAGCCGGCAGTACCACCCACAGCCGGCATTCGAGATCAATCTCCTACTACAGATATTTTTATTCGAGGGCCTCGTCGAGCCCCGTCCTCAAGCGATAACCACAAGCTGTCCCTCACAATGAATAGCGGGCCAGCATAATAATGAATCGCTTGCCGTAATGCTCCTGTAGCATGCGTAGATGGTTGACATACAACGGCATAAATCTTTGATCGACCAGGTCAACCCACCGGATTGGATCTGTCTCCAGCGAACACCGAAGCCATCCAACCAGAGCGCCGAGATGGAAAACATCCTGTCCACAGTTACGCACAGGTATCGAGCAACTGTTCTGTTTATCTCTCGAGACCCTTTACCGTATCCGGATACCGCGAGCTTTTGACTGAGTCGCGAGAGTCCGTCCTGAATTACATCACGATTATGAAAATCGCAAGACATGATCTTGTTTTGTGTGGCATTGACCAGGCAAGGCAAGGTACCTAGACCGCATCCGACATCGGATCAAATAGCATCAGCAGAGGGAGGCTCTTGAACAGCGACTCTCGACTACCCCGATTCTGGACTGCTACTGAGACATTATTGACCGTGAGGCGTTGAGGCGACGCTCAAGAGGAGAAACAGAGACAGCGACGCAACAAGGGCGGACCCCGGTCACTGCCAGAGCCCACTCCATCATCAGCTCCACCGCCTACCGCCTCCCATCTCCACATGCAAGAGAGGCTACATCCTTGTCATGCGCTAAGAGTCAAGTGCTGGGCTAGCATCGTTAGGATCCCCAGTCAGTCCTGCACACAAGACAAGAGGTACGTACCTCTTCCGCCCCCGGTCTCCACGCGACGGTGTTGCCCGCGCTGTGTTCCCAGGATCTAGTTACTCCCTCCTTGAGCCAGTTGGCTCTGGTTTAAACTCTGCGTGGCCCTCCCTTGCTCAACTTTTGCCCGTCTAACTTTCGTTCAACTACAGTCGTAGCATATCAAACCCGAATCGATCATATATACCTTGTCCCTACCCCTTACACGTACAGATAGATATCTAACTCTACGCCACTTCCCCTCTATATCTGTCCAACCACTCACTCCCTCGACTTCTAAGCGTTGTGCAAATAAACAGCAGCCATCTCCTGTTTCCAATAGCGAACTCGCTTCTGCTACGATACAAACCGTCACGAGCTAAACACACACTCTCTCTCTCTCTCTTCCGCATATCAACAATTACTCTCCACTCAATCCACGATAATGGCCGCCGACCTCATTATGCCCACTCTTCCGGGCGACCAGCACTCACGCCATTTCTTTCCCCAGCAGCGCCCTACGCATCAACGGAATCAGTCATATCAGATTTCAGTTGGACCG
Organism: Fusarium miscanthi; assembly: GCA_014898875.1. Classification (NCBI taxonomy): domain Eukaryota; kingdom Fungi; phylum Ascomycota; class Sordariomycetes; order Hypocreales; family Nectriaceae; genus Fusarium; species Fusarium miscanthi. The sequence goes on from JAAVUA010000223.1 coordinate 40,325, forward strand.
CAAATTTCACCCATCAACACCAATGAGTCCACCAGCCCCGACTCCATCTCGTCAACTCCCACTTCTCCCAGAGCGCATCATGCACGACAGACTCGGCCCATGTATATGCCTGCAGCTCTGCGCCCTAACTTGTTTCCATCCAAGACCAATAAAATGCCCATTGATGATGCTGCTTCTACCTCCAGCACCGAGCCTGATAGCGCCCTGAGGCGTACCAACAGCAGCCTCATCAACCTCCCTGGCATGTCCGTCTTCGGCAACAAGCTGGCGCGTGTTTCAACCGGCGATAGCACACAGAGCAGCATTGACGGCGATTTCGATCCCGAGATGTTCCCCCAAGTCAAGGCTCAGCCTACTCGCAAGCACTGGAAGGTCAGTAAAGTAAAAACAACCCGTCGCTCCATCTTCCTCCCGCAACATCTACTTGCATGCGCCATTGTCTCAGATGTATTCAACGCTCCGACTCGTACAACCCTGGACCCCCTCATGTCTCACCTCATCTCATCAGTTGCCAGCACATTTCGCACTGTTTCTTTCCTACAGTCAGCTAACATTATTCTTCCGCAGCCCGATGCCGAATCTACTGTCTGTGATGACCCGACTTGCAAACGGACTTTTAGCTATTTCACTCGCCGTCACCACTGCCGAAAGTGCGGCCACATTTTCTGCGACTCTCATTCCACCTTTGCCGCTCCTCTCGATCATGATGCCAAGTTCAACCCTCGCGCTCCCCTTTTCCGAACCTGCCGTCACTGCTGTGAAGAGTTCAAGAGTTGGTATACACGTAACAGCAGCCGTGCCTCGAGTGCCGCCTCTTCAGATGCACCCAACCCTACCCCCTCAACTCCCATCGGTACCGGTTTTGGAGACGCCTCCGAACTGCCTCGTGGCCCTGAACTTGCTGCCAGTGTGCCTAGGGATTGGAACTGGAGCACTTTCTGAGCAAAACTCGACAATCTTGCTCGCTGCCGCCGGTATCAAACAACTGCCGACAACAGAGCTGCCTATCCAAAGACAAAAATATCCAGTACTTTGTCCTGCTTGAGGTTGAGATCATCCTTGCCAGCAGGTACTCATGTTTCAGTATCATTCTCGATTCGGATTTGTTGGAGATTCGATACACCTACATACCACTTCCCCCCACATTCTTTACGACACACCTGCCCAAGTTGCAGTATAAGATACCCGAAGCCGTCAGCTTCATAAAGCCACCACAGAAGCATTATAGATCGATAGAAATTCCCTGACGAGTGACTTGGATCATTGTCATATGTCGCCAATCTCCGTAGTCCACTTTTTCTGCTGACCTTCATGGTCAAGCAGCGGTTACATCGGCCACTTTTTGGCCTTGCCCCTCGCATATCTGGTTTTTATGAGTTCCTCTTATGTACAGCGAGGCGTCCTGGAAAGCAGACTCGATATGAGCTGCTACATTGCGGTTATTAGTCCTGGTATGGTTACCTCAGCGGCCAGTCCTGTGAGAGAGCATATACAGAATGCTCCGCTGGTCATGCTATATAATGTTTTGTTTTCTCGAAAGGCGTCTTATGAACTCCCATAGCCTGGTTCGAACTATAGATGGTTTTGGAATTTGCATTGCCATACGTGGCACGGAAGGGAACTTATGATATGATGAGAATCAGGTAGTTATTTGGCCAGATTGAGTTGGTTATGTGCCAGGTCTCGGATGGTCCGTTACTGCTATCAACTAGATTACAAACTACAAATTTCCTCACCCTTTCCATATCTGCAATTTTCTCCCTGTGATGATTTTGAGCATTCCGTTAGTGGTGATTGGTGAAAGCTAACAAACCCTGGTAATATGTAACTAGCTGATTCACAGTTGATGATGCAACATGAAGCACAAGTGATCACCCTTGTTCGATATTATAGCTGCAAGAACTACATGACTATAAAGATCAGAGTCTGCAAGCCTCCAGTGTTGCCTCCAAGATACGTTACTGAACTAAAGAGACTCAAGTTCGTGATAAAGATACTCCAATTCGGGTTTAGGGGGGGCGGTACGAGCTGGTCACTTACCATGAACCAGCCCATGGCCTCCGTGTCATGATCCATTCTCCCAAAGGCCATAGATAGCTTGGTCCAGAAACAATCATGCAAATGACTATCTCGGAATATATAGATGCCTGAAATCGAGAAGCCTCTCCCCTTAGGATCGTCACAATGGCATTTCGATATCCCTGAGAATCACCAACATTCGCTCAAAGCAATACGTAACAAAATTCCAATTTGAAACTTCTTATTGTTGCAACTCTGGCTAACGTCAACTCGCTCTTATATCATCCGACGGGTTATATCAGATTGGACGTAAGACACAAAACGCTTTCTAAATTTTGCTAAGATCAGAGAAAGAAATGGTCCGTTACCACCCAAGCGAGAGACGAGACCATAGTTCTGTTTTTGTTGTTCTTTTTATTTCCAAATCTCCCTCTTCAAGCCTTTCGTCGTGGTTTGCCATTGGCCTTCTTGGGTGTAGAAGCGCGTGAGGCCTCGTCCGAGGAGCCATTAGCCATGTTGGCACCATCGTAAATTTCCTTCTCGATGCCCTTGGCAGCATCCCAGCCGGCCTTCTCGGCAAGAGCAATGTTTGCGTTGACATCGTGGGCTCCCTTGTGAGAGGTCTTGCTGGCAGCGTTGCTTCGCTTGACATAGCTGGCAATGAAGAAGCTGACGAAAAGGTAAGTCAAGGGAGCGAGGTACAACACATTGAGCCATATAGCAAAGGTCTCGCCAGTGGTCATGATACATGGCTGAGTGATATATTGAGTCTCCGCAGTGAAGGCCTCGGCACTGACGGCCTGTGAGGCAATAGGGTCGGCACCCTCACCAGCACCCCAAATGAACTTCTTGAGGGACTCGACAGCGCCATCAACAACGGTCTCTTGGCTGGCGTCAGGAGCAGCTGTGGTAGCGCCAGCTGGAGCGGAGAGTTTCTGAATTATGGTGACCGGAACCTTGTAAGAGATGAAAGAATGAGCAACAGTGTTACTTGCACCAACAAGGAATTGTGTGATTTGCATCGAGGTAAGTGTTCGCTTGACTGGAGTAGGGACTCTGATGTTAAAGGCAGTCAGGGTGTAGTAGAAATACTGAAATATGTCAGTTATGATTCTTGGTTTAGAGGATTCGGATAAGGACTTACCATGAGAGAGTGGATGAAGGAGTTGATAAGGACAAACTGCCAGATGGGTGCAGACATGTAACGCATGCCCGCCCACATGCAAAGCATGGCTCCGGCGTGGTGGTAAGTCTGGAGAGTAGAGCTAAGCTTGCCCTTGGCTAGAATGATGAATGTATCGAGGACCTCATAGAACTTGCTAAGATAGAAGATCCAGCCATAGTAGGCCAGTCCCTCGTTCCATAGACGACCCCCAACAGTTCCACTGGGTAACCCATCAATTATAGCAGCGTTCTCGGTAGAAGATACAAATGAGCTCGTGGTTTCGTTGTAGTAGACGGAGTATCCGAGACCAGAGGACCCATGAAGACGACAGAAACTATCAGCCGTACCGGCAAGACCCTGGGGGCCAGCAGGGTTGACAATGCTCCTCTTCATACCACCAAGCATCCCCCAGAATGTCCAAGCAGAGTAGACACAGAGGAAGACGTTGTGAAGAACCACGAAGGCAAAGAAAGGACGGGTCTTGCTGACAGCCCATGGCTTCTTGCCGTTGGACTTGTTGTAGATGTTGAGGCTCTTGACAGTCACTGCGTATAGAATAGCGATGGTCAGGGGTACCTTGGCATCAAGAGCACCAGTAAAGATATGCTCGGGGATATTGAATGGCCGCAGGATTGATGTTGGAACTTCGACTGGCGCAATGGGGGCTGGCGCATTTGCAGGAGGGAAGCTGAAGAGGCTCGAATCGGGCGTCGAGCGCAGCAATTGGAAGTGTTCAGCCATGACGGCGGTCTATGAGTCTTGTCTGTGATGTGGTTGGCGAGAGTCGATGCAGGAAGTTCAGCTGATCAATTGATCTTGATAGTCGTCTGCTGAAAGGCGATATTCAACCTGGGGTTGAGTCCGTGTAAATGGTAAAAGTGAAGCACAGATTTCGAGTTTGGGGGTGGTGATGAGAACGAGTACCTGTGGTACGGCAAGATGAGGACAGATCAGGTTCAGAAGGGCCCGGCAAGAGGTAAGAGGCTGGAGTCCTATTATTAAAGGGTGAAGGTGAAGGAGAAGGAGAAGACGTTGGCTTTAACTTCTTTTTTTTTCTCTTCAAGTCCACCCCGGCCCAAGCTGGAGCGGACCGGAAGGAGGGGGCCTCGGGTCTCGACTTGTAAGTTACCTTGCCTTACCTTAGCTTTGGTACACAGGAGGTAGTGAGTGGTCAAGGGGATCAATTGGGGGTCCGGCCTTCCTAGAATGGCCGGGGATTGGACCCATTGAGACCGTGCCTTTGTTCTAGAGGCAAAAGGCAGGTATGATGAAAGGGTCTTGTTGCCAGAATATGGAACATGAAAATGGCACCTGTCTACTAAGTGTGGTACCCGTCGCCGCCGCTTGGGACGGGAGGACCTAAATGGACTGCCTACCGTAAGTAAATACGCTTGTGTTGGCCTATCAAGGCGAGGTCTCACTTGGCATGTGCATTTGAATCACTGTTGTGCTCGGTGTACAAGGGTACTTTTGGTAAGGTATCAAGGGTCTCAGCTATTGAGTGCTGTTTTATATCCATACAAGTTGTCATCATGAAAACCTTTTCACCCTGATTGCGTGTTACAGACCTACATTGCCTTGTATGAAGTGTAATATTGGCATCTTGAGATTTATCCCACGTGTTTGTGTGTATATTACTACCGTATTTGTCGTGGAAATTGATCATCATGAATGCGACCTGTGGCTTTGACGTTGAAGCATTTGAGTGATACAGAAGCAAGTCCCGGATATCATGGATGAATGTGGTAATGTGGGGCTAAAGCCGAGGCAGATGTGCCGCAACTGAGCCCTGGAATATCTTTCTACCTTAGCAAAAACCCAGCATCTTCAAACGGTGCAATAACAATGATGCCAATAACAACAACAACAACAACAACAACAATAATAATAATAATAATAGGGGCTCATGATTAGCGATTGCAAAGTTCCGCCGTTCATTATCCTCCTAACAACTGAACTGCCTATTTCTGATGCTCTCGTCTAAGAGACAAGGGTCATCGTGGATCTCTGGTCGACGTCGACACTTGCTCCGGTCAATGATTGAGTATTGGGACGGGGGTTCTGGGCTAGAGCACCATGGATCAGGGAGAAACCTTCAATAGAAGCAGAGTTACAGATCAGTACATGTAGATGTTAGCTCACCAGTGAGAATCATGTGTGAGTACTATCTGATCTTGTGTATTTGAGCACGCGGGGAATTGCTCTAAATCTGTAAACAGAGTGCGGCTACTGTCCCTCTTGGAGGCTGATTTTTGTTGGGGATACGCTAATGCAATGGCTATGTGGGACCTGTCAAGTCAAACTTATCTTTTTTTTTTCCTTTCCTTCTATTGAGTGAAGCTATCAAATGCTGTCGTGTGACTGTCTTGAAAACATTTTGGAGCTCAGCCATTACGGTGTAGGTAGCTACAAACTAACACTTGGTTGAGAACTGAGGGAGAACCTGGCCATTCATTGTTAGTGCCGTTCCTGAATTATTGAGCCTCTTGTACCTCATGAGTGCTACCTTGTGTTTGATCTATCTCCTTCATGTATGCCACCGCAAGAGAAATACACAATTACACAAATTTGTCATTCTCTATCACCTGTCAAACCTACAGGGGCTGGAGAAGGAAAATATCGTCTTCTCAGCTTCTCTCCACCGTTGTCCCGCGGCTGTCCGAAAACCAAACCCCAGAATCCTCAACAAATCTACAATATCCATACCTACACATCGAAGCTCCTTGTTTCTGCGTCATCCATTCGCCTCTTGGCCCGCGCATCTTTACCCTCTTCCCGGCGCCTCCTCTGCTGTTCGACGTCTGCTGTCTCTCGTCAGAGGGTACGCCGTATCTGCCCCAGTCATCTTGTTCTTTCTCGCACTCAGTTCATGTCTGTTTTGTACATGGTGGAAACTTGACTTGATCCCGCTGTCCGGCCGCCGTCCACCCGGCACGGAGTTGACATTGACAAGCCGTTGGTAGTCAGGTTTGTCAAGTTGATCGTCAAACAAAATTAAACTACACATTAGTCTCTCGGGCTTTTTCTGTTGCTATTAATTCAATCCAATGTCTCTGTCCTTTTTTCTTCATGCAAACCAAGTTCATCTCGTCAGTAGGAACCGGACTGTCTCGGTAATTGTGGATTCATCTTCCGTTACTCGGCCGGAGTGGAGATCGATCTGGCTCCGTCGGACTTGGAAGTCTCCTGATGTGACACAATAACGATTTTCCTCGTCCGTACACTCGGTAGCATTCATGTCAGGTACGCGTGGCCAGCATAGCCAGGGATGCAGCTTAGGTACCATCCACAGTACTACAACATTATGCGACCAACACACACAGGCCACCTCGCATCATCTTTCATTATTGTAAAACGTGGTAAAATTCGTATCTGTCTGTAGCTAATAACCATTCCCATAATCATGCAATGCCGTCCTTGTTCGCATATTCAAAAGTCAGTCTTGCCAATCTCTCATTTAGTGTACATCCAAACACCTCATACAAGAGTGATCCAGCTTAGAACCACTCTCCGCTTAGCCAGCGGTTGAAGAAGTCAGAGGAAGCCTCAGGCTGGTCCATGGGCACCATGTGGCCAGCACCATAGATCTGCATGAAGGTAAAGTTACCGCTAGACTTGACCTTGCCGTACTCCTTGCCGTCGTGCTCGAGGTTCTTGATCTTGGCGTGGCTGAAATCCTTCTGGCCAGACCACTGAAGCTTGTCGGTCCATGCCTGGTTACCGAGCCAGTTGCAGATAAAGTCGGCATCGCCAGCATAGATGAGAACGGGGATCTTTTCAAGAACGTTGGGGACGAGCTGGTGGTAAGGCTGCATCCAGTCGCCAGCGAAGAGGAAGTTTCGGTTGATGTCCATGTTGCAGCTGTCGTAGCTGCTGACCTCAACACCAAGAGCCTCCTTGACCTCTTCACGGTTCAGGTAGTCGGCGATGTAACCCAGACCAGGATAGCAGAGGTTGGAGCTATCCTCACACTTGCCTCGAATGTCGTAGACATTCTGGCCGGTGCGCTGGTAGGGGCCCATCATGGCGTTATTGCAGTAGATGCTGGCGGGGACACAAGACCAGGCACTGCCGGACTCGTAGCAGCCCTTGATCAGAGACTGGCAGCGGGGCAGAGCGTTGTCCATGGACTGACACTCGCTGTCACTAAGGACAGAGGGGTAGCCACCGTCACCGCAAGCCATGGGGCGGTAGTAGGCGTATTGGGTGTAGCCATCAGTGAGGCCGTTGCCAATGAGAACACTCTTGAGGTTGATATTGCGGTCATCGTGAGAGAGAATCTCGTTGGCGAAGACGGGGATGTAGTGGCCAGCATAGGACTCGCCAGCAATGTGGAAGTCCTGCTTGGCATACTCGGGGAACTGGTGGAAGAACAGGGTCAGGAGAGCATAGATGTCCTTGCCGGCAGCAACAGTGTTGCTGACGGAACCACCACTGTAGGAGTAGCCTACGTTGACGGGCTGGTCGAGGAAGATAACGGAAGCATTGTTGTTCCAGGACTCGGGGTTGTTGACGAGCTCGATCTTCTTGTTGATGGAAGCAGGTCCAAGCTCAAGGAAGAGACCAGTCAAGGAAGAGCAGCCAGGGCCACCGTTAAGCCAGAGTACGACAGGGTCGTTCTTGGGGTCGTTACGGGACTCGAAGAACCCTCCCAGGCGTTAGTTCAGCTACCAGTTGGGCGCAGGTCGGGACAACAACTTACAGTAGAAGAGGTGCTTGTCTTCCTCCTCATTGTCAAGGTAACCACTGTACTGCTTGACCTTGTCAACACCGAGCTTTGAAGGGTCAACCTTCTTGGCACGAAGATTGAAGTTGTCGAGTTTTCCGCCAACTTCGCGATGCTTCTCGCCATTCTTCTCGACCCAGAGGGACTGGACATCGGCACCCTTGACAATATGATCCCAGTGGGCATCAGGCCGACGGTTGGCCTTCTTGGGCTGGGTCAGAACCTGCTTCTTGAAAGCCTCGACAGCGTCGGGGGCAAGAAGAGTGACCTCGTCCCAGACAGCCTTGGCCTCTGATGAGATCTCGCCAAAGAACTTCTCGAGGGGCTTGGTCCAGGCGTTGACGTCGATATCGACAAGAGGCTTGGAGTCACCGCCGAGAACCTGCTGCTCTTGCAGGCCGAAGGCCGAAGAGGCAGCGCCCAACATAAGCGCGGAAGTTGACAAACGCATTGTCTGCTGTTTGAACAGGCTTCAGTGGCTGCTTTTTCTGAAGATGGCGATGACAGACTAGAGAATGCGGAAGAGTTTTAGACAAAAAAAGTGATGTTGTTGATGGAAGAGAGAGAAGTAAACGCGCAAGCCAGGCAAGCGACGTAATATGGCTGGGGAAGCTCCCCCAGACCGTCTGAGACCTCCATCAGATGGGACGCCGAGCAACGCAGCTGACCACTCAACACGCCCCGCGTAGCGGCTACGCTTCCTAGCGGCAGGGGCGATTCAGGCAGTTGCTGGGGGAGCTCTGCTATCAGATAGCCACTGTAGCTACCCGTATATCTGTTAGTGCAGCGTTGCGTGTCACCTATACGCAAGGTACCAAAGGATCAGGCTAAGCTACCTTAGGTAGGAAGGCGGCTTGCGCCAACAACTCAAATATCCACTTTATGCTCGATAACGTGACTCGACGACGCTATCTCACCCTGATGAGTCGTTGATAAGGGGTGTCCGGGATTTAACTCTCCGTTGAAAGGCTGCCTGGTGATAATGAATAATTGTTCTTGTCGATGCAGAGGATCATGTAGTGGCCAATGTTCTCTGACTTTTGCCATATTTCGCACCCTCAACTCACTCTATGATCCCCAGCAATTATTTAGGTGTAGCCAGGGTGTAAGGCCGGTGCTGGTTCAGTGACGTAGACGATACAGGGCTCGGTTAGTGTGTTACCGTTCACGTCTGAACTGATAATGCACGCACTAAAACATGGTCAGAGGTTGATTACGATTCGGTTCAAGTGTGTCTCATTCATGGTTGTAGGCTTGCCAGAATCGGAGAGTATCCATTCTCACCGAGGCAGTTTGCTCAAATGACTCTAGAACGCAACGGGGACTATGTTTGCTTCTAGGTAGTAGCCATGTACTTTGTTTAAATGGTAATAAACGTTCCTTCCACCACAATCTAGTACCTGAGGCGACCGCAATCGGCATGCCAACATGGCTGCTGCAGCCCTGGACATGAAGCATGAGTGAGGCGGCAAGTTGTAACTATCAGTTAGACGGGTCATCATGGGTCAATGGTTAGGTTCCCAGCTTACCCTTTGCATGGTTTAGCATTCTATTAATATTCCTTGTTCAACTTTGGCCGATAATTCAAATTCCTACCTACCCTATGTCTGCAATTGTATCGAAGAGGCAGTATGTTCCTCATGTTACATTCCATAAAGATGACAGCTTCATTGATGTCCATAACACTTACCTGGTTTCTCTTTTTTACTAATTTTGCCAAAAGTTGTCTGGGTTAAAACAAGCATGAGCTTGAACACATGTATCCAGAGTATGTGCTTAGATATATCCCTGGATGGGCAAACACCAACTTCAGAGCGGCGGCCCAGTTAAAACCGATCGATATTTCACAAGTCATTCGACAGACGAAAATGTATTTTATATTGGGCTTAGTCTCCAGGAACCCGCCGGAATGAGTTGTCTCTGTTCAAACACTGCTACATGATCAAGGTAATCAGCATGTTTACTGAGAAGCATTCACCCTATGCAGAAACCATAGTGAGACAGAATGCTAACCGCTCACCACACGACTCAGTCTTCAGATAGATACTTAAGTAGTTATCATTAGAACTTGTTCACCAAATGAAGAGTCAGACCGATGGCCAAGACATGTCGCATCATACGAGGCGAGGTGTATGTTATTAACAAGCTTGGCGACACGAACATAGCATGTGGCTTAGATATAGCATGGTTGTTACCTATAAAACGACTATGGAGAAAAGCCAGACGAGGGCACCAAGGGTATATGCCATATTCATAGGGAATCTTGCGAGCCTCACATCATGTAAGTCATGTTGATTCTAGATATCAGCCAGTTTAGCCCATCCGCATTATTCCAACCATGACTACATAAACAAATAAGAACAGGAGTCCAAGCAAGGATGACATGGAAGCTCAGCATATGCCTTATTACTGAAAAGGGGGAGGATGTGTCATTATAAGTGGTAAATTTTAATAAATGGTTACGAGGTATGATACATGTAGGCAGTATCATTATGACTCAAATGGTATGACGGAGACCTACCTACTATATTCTTTATTGGTGCGGGGCATTACGCAGTAGGAAATCCAAACCTGACTGATGGCGGGGTCCAGAAAAAAGTTCTGGTAAATCTTAGTTAGTAGTTAGAAGGTGAAAGTGCCTAGGTACTGTCTTTATTAACTACCTCATTTCTACTCAAGGCTCAGCAACTCAACGCAGCGTCATCTGTTTCCCTTCTATTTTCCTCCATCTCATAGATAAATCGCCCACCATGTCTCGCCAAATCCAACAGCCGTCCAACCAAATCAAGCTCACAAACGTCTCCCTCGTACGCCTCAAGAAGGGAAAGAAGCGCTTCGAGCTCGCCTGCTACAAGAACAAGGTCCTCGAGTGGCGATCCGGTATCGAGACAGACCTCGATAATGTTCTCCAGATCCCAAACGTCTTCCTCAACGTGTCCAAGGGTCAAACGGCGCCTCGTGAGGATCTCGACAAGGCCTTTGGCAAGGGCAAGTCGACAGACGACATCATCCTCGACATTTTGAAAAAGGGCGAGATGCAAGTCGGCGAGAAAGAGCGCGCGGCGCAGACAGAACGGGTGCACAATGAGGTTGTCAGCATAGTCGCCAGCAAACTGGTCGACCCGAGGACCAAGCGCGTTTACACATCTGGCATGATCGAGAAGGCCCTTGACATGCTCAGCTCACAGGCTCACACCGCGACGCCCGACAAGAGCGCTGCTGGAAGTGCTACTGGAACACCTGCGACTGGAGAAGCGGGCGAAGCTAAACCCCGGGCCCAGCACAACTGGACGGGCGTTAGCACGACAAAGAGCGCAAAGAGCCAGGCTCTTGAAGCTATGAAAGCTCTCATCGCTCATCAGCCCATCCCAGTGGCGAGGGCACGCATGAGGCTTCGTATCGCCTGTACCACCAACGTCCTCAAGCAAGCTGTGAAAGGAGCAAAGGGGGGCAATAAGGAAGAAGATGGCGAGCAAAAGGCCGTGGGCACAGTCAAGGACAAGATCCTCAGTTATGTTGAGCAAGTCGAGAGTCAAGATGTCGTTGGTTCGGAATGGGAAGTGGTAGGCTTTGTAGAACCTGGGGCCTTTAAGCCCCTATCTGACTTTATTGGCAATGAGACCAAGGGACAGGGAAGAGTTGAGGTTTTGGATATGGCTGTCACGCACGAGGATTAAGTAACAAGCACACTTAAACAGTCAAAAGAGAAATCATGATACCCTTGCCTATAATCATCCAGTATCCTTTCCTTTCCGTAGCGATAACCCATGTTGACCCCAGTTACCCTGTCGTTGACATCGTAGAGCCATAAACTTCACGTATTTGTAGCATGGACACTTCCTGCTCCCTCATGGAGCATCTTTACTTGAATACTTTTGATTCGTGACTCTGATCTAGAGTACAGCCCTTGCTTCGGCTGCATATGCCAGAAAGCAAACCTCTCAAAATGCTCAGAAAGATGGAGAAACCAGCCGTCACGCCTGTCCACCCATAACCAACACCCATAAAAAGTTTAACCACCCTTCTTCTTGGAGACACCGACGGTCCTGCCACGGCGACCAGTGGTCTTGGTGTGCTGACCGCGGACACGGAGACCCCAGTAGTGTCGGAGACCACGGTGGGCGCGGATCTTCTTGAGGCGCTCAAGATCCTCACGGAGCTTGGAGTCGACACCGTTGGCAAGAATGTGAGAGTCCTTGCCATCGACGATATCGCGCTGTCGGTTGATGAACCACGTAGGGATCTTGTATTGGGTGGGGTTTTGGAGGATTGTGACGATTCGCTCGAGCTCTTCAGAGGTGAGCTCACCAGCGCTACGAATTCTTGTCAGCATATCTTGTTATCTTGTAGGTGTCAAGACTCGCGTACCGCTTGTTCAGATCGACATCAGCCTTCTTGCAGACCAAGTTGGAGTATCGGCGACCGACACCCTTGATCTTGGTCAAGGCGTACATAACCTTTTGCTTTCCGTCAACATTGGTGTTGAGAAGACGGAGAATCTGTCCATCGTTAACATCTGCTTCTTTGGAGTTTCATTTCTCATGATCGACTTCGATGCACACAGCGTTGAACAGGATGGCACGAGCGCATTCGAGCGCAACGGTGTCGAATTCGATATCGATGAAATGATGCTGGAGAGGATCACTTACGAACTGGAAGTTCGACTTCTCTCCCGAGACGAGCGACATGATGGGCAACTTCTACCGGGCAGTTGCCGTATGCTCGTTGAATTCGATGATCGGGTGTAGAAGATAGAAGATTGAGTTGCAACTCGCTAATGGTGAAAAATGGCTGTGGGTACTACCTTAGGGCAAAGGAGCGCACAACTTGAGCGCGGATGATAGTTGATCCGTGGCCAGAACGACCTAGCCTGTCCAAGAAGTCACGTGATACATCCAGAGATTGAGTCTCAGTCTCCCTGACTCATCCAATCTAACTGAACTCAGTTTTCTATATCGTAGCAGGTACGATTTACTCAGGTTCAACGCTCAGAACCACTACAAATGAGTGTACTTCAGGAAGCGCCTCGGGTCTGCATCAGGCCCCAATATGAAGGACTTCAATTATCACACCAGGTAGGATATTACTCATCATGTGCTGTCAACTTGTGCAGCCCAACATCCATACTTTGTCGTCTTTTTCCATCGCTCGGTCAGCTCAGCTCGCCAGCTGATCTTGAGCCGGATACCACACCTTGGTGCTGGTACAAGACAAGACCAATATTGCAACGTTTTTTGAGTACGGAGTCTTTAGTGTTTTCACCAAATGGAGTCTTCCGTAATTTGACTGTTGTTACATTCCCTAGATAATTCTAATCTAGTCCCCTTCACTTGTGTACCAGCACGCATCCTTCTATGCTTAGCCTGTCAAATCAATATGTCCATGAGGACAAGCATTAGTACGTCTATCCCTTGCGCTTTGCTCCAAACTTGGGCCAAGTTATTTCCTTTTCTGCACATGTAGTTTGGTGTCGTCATTCTCGCAAATTCTCAGCTTCCATGGCTCCTTTCTGGCCACCTAGAATTCGTCAAGCGGGTCGTAACCCTATCGACATCAGCATTAAGGGTATTCTCTCGGCGAGGAAGAACAAACCTTTTCTTTCTTGAGTTGATGAGCAAGCATCTCTGAGAGGTTTGCTCTATCAGTCTCAGCGGTGAGATTGGTGCTCCTTGTTTGAAGGTGGGTAACTGACACCTTCTTGAGGCCCCGAATGGTCAAAATCTCGTCCAATCCCAGAATGTCGGTGATTCTGACATGACGGTAAGAGAGCGGGAAGAATTGCTTCATCAGATCGGCTCGTGGACTGAGGTTGGCAAGTGTGGATTTCGAGATGCTGATGGTCAAGCCCTCGAGCTTATCACATTCTGCAAGCTTCTTGAAAGTTTTTGCAGACTTGGGTCCGCACCAGTGAACCTTGATGTCACGGACATTCTGCACGAGCAGTGGGTTGCTGTCGAGGTGATACAAAAGTTCGCAGCAGCAGCGGAAACGGACAGCCTTCTTCCGAAAGAAGATGCGAAAGAATTCGTGGTTGAGTGCTGGACCCAGGATAGATGGCAAAGCCTTCATCTGAGGAGTGTGGAAAGACCCGAATTCGCGTTCCAGCTGTGGACAGTTGCAGCTCACTTTTCGCGAGCTGGGTTTGATACCCTTCGATTTGAAGACGGTATCAACCATCAAGTCAACAATATACTCTCGGATCTCGGCAGGTAGTCTCATGAAGGGAAAACCCTCGATGGGTGGTGGTCGGTCTAGGCCAGGGAGTCACTCGCTGATTTTTGGGAACGGACGGTCAGATACTGGGGGACTGCTTACCGGCAATTTCGAGTATCTCAGTGCACATCTCAATGATGTCGACACAGGTCTTGGACTCTTGGGGGTCCTTATTGATCATGCGCGCGCACTTGGCTATCGTTGCAGCAACTGATTCTCTACGGCGAGGACTCAGCCGGACCATACTTCCCAGCTCTCTCGCGTCGATGACTCCGGCGTGAAAGCTTTCCAAACCCTGAAGGAGGACTTGGATGTTCTTGGTCAAGCCATACCGCGTATGTACGGCTTTGGACTTGAGGGCATACCAAGACTTGCTCGACATGGCAACGAGAATAACCTAGGAAATGCGATATACCTGAAAGCGGTGACGGTTGTGTGTCGATTGGTGTGAGGAAGCAAGTAAGGGGAAGATGATGGTATTGTGAAGATTATGAAGCAAGCGAAGAGAATATCTTCAGGTGAAGGAGCTCACCAACCCGCCTAGAGGTAGGCGCCTCTTTGATTCAGTAACTCAGGCAATGCCTAAGGTACCTATACCTAATTCAATGCTGGGATGGAAATGGATGGGGTCAATCACAGTGGAGGTGCATTGTGGTCTTCGCAGCAGGAGCGCGCAGTGTCAAAATCTTCCTTCCCCCGCGCGCGTGCGTACTTCCCTCACATCACTTGGTAAGGTACCTATGAGATGGTGCCTTAAGGTTGACAACAGGAAATTTACCTACTGACCCGAGTCAATGGCAGGTACCAACTTTGGTGGAACCTCAAATGATTGAGACCATATCAAAGGCGAAAGAAGATGCGGTTGGTAAAATAAATGGCTGTTCAAGCTTGCAGCGCAAACAAGCGGCAGTGACATTACGGGTAAGCGCAGATAGTAAATGATGATAACGACGATGATATGGAGTTGGAGTTGCAGTATATTGGTGCACCGACAGGTACCTATATATCCACAGGTCTACTCTGTGTTACATCTTATTCTACCACTCTTCTTTATCTAGATAAGTACCAGGCACATCTAAGCGTTTAATTGACGTGTAAATGAGTTCTGTTCTTTATTATATGATTGTTCTGGTTCCTGGTTATTAACATATCGGTTCTTCATGTCAGTAAACTGTCAGAAACATCATGTGTTACGTGAAAGGGAGCTGCTCTTTGTTCGGGCTGAAATAAAGTCAATTTGACCCCCTGAGAGCAGCACAATTGTGAGATGAGCACTCTCTGTGAGATAAGTAAGAGAGTGCGATTGCGATATTATACCTTATGGATTCAATTGTTGTGCCGACTCAGTGATTCCTGGCCAACCATGGATGGTAGCAAGTTGGTCAGTACTGACTACTGAACTAGCCCAGTTTAAAAGGAGCCGTGTAGAATTAAACTCACATTACACAGGAGAAGAAATTTGATTGCAAAACAAGTAGACTTTTATTTGTCTATCCAATTTAACGCCTTCTGGTCTATTTGCCCGTTGCATGACCAAAGTGATATGCAAAACTCCTTGAGGCCGTCGCTAAATCCAATATGCTATATTCCATACCACACATGTCGTGGCGTTTCAAATCATTTCATGCGGTTTTCCTTCGGTGCCCGAAACACCGTCGTCAAAGAAGACGATAAGAAAGACAGCCAATGCGCACTGCTTTTGTTTTGGTGTCTTTTGTTGTTATGCTCTGATGCAATGATTAAAGAGGAGTTTCTGAGGTGGTGTTGCTCAGATCGTCAGCTTTTATTCCTGTTTGGGTTGGAACAGGCGCTGATCTTGAGATGGGTGTATCACCCAATCGGTGACATTGTTGTCAACAGAGACGGCTTCCAGAGTCGTGATTAGATGGATAAAATGCAACGCTCAAAGCGAGGATCTTCCCCGCGAGGTGATTTGGTGTGCCTGAGTAACGTTGCGGGCTTTTGGTGGCGGGCGTTGAAACTGGTGTTCTAGAACTCTTCCAAGTTTTGCCGCCATCGACAATCGGCGAGCCCGCATGGCGCCCATCCATTATCACTGACCTTGCCACTTCGGGAAATGGACTACGATGATTTGACGGAGGAGGACGAGGAAGAAGTCTGATCATCGCTTTCGCTGTCGCCTTCCAGTGAGAAGTCAACAACACTTGGGGCTCTGGTGCAGCAAGGGCTGATGCCAATGAAATTGTCCTCCTCGATTTGTTCAGGACAAGAGGCGCCAAAGGTGAAGTCGAAGTGAGAGAGCATCTCCTGGTGCTGGAGATTCTGGGCGGTCATTGGCTTCTCGCTAGGGTGGGTGATCTTCTTCCCCTTCTTGTTGTTGATCTTGCGCTCCTTGGTGGCATCCTTGTCCTTAGACCCCCACGTCCAGGTACGGGACAGCTTGTTGACGAGTGATGATTTTGATGATGAGTCGGACTTGTCACTGTTCTGACTGGACTTGGTCATGGTAGCTGTGATCTTTCCTGGGGTGTTGGCGTCGACGATATTTGTGCTTGAAGCGTCGGAGCGCACAGCGCGGCGAAAGTGCTCTCGGATGGCCATTGTGGATAATGTGTTGTGGTCGACTGTAAGCTCGATGAGTGTATGAATGTTGTTGAGTTGCTATGATCGAGGCAATGAGCTTGGGATTGACAGGATCCTCAACTTTGAAAGTGCTGGAGATGGTATGGGCGGTCGTTTATCATAAATGGATAGAAAGAGATAAGTGCAGCTGCCAGGACATTTAAAGGGAATCCCTGGAGACTGGAGATAGGAAAACCCCTCAAAGCCTTCGGTCGTTTCGGCCTGTATCCATGCGTTCTACTCTCCGGCGGCGCCTTGGAAAACCCGGGCTTGGTTGTGGAGGTGGAACCGTCTTGGGTGTCCCTGATCCCGGGTACAAGTGGTACATTGGGGCGTCCTTTGGATTGCCTCTGGGTCTGGCAACCCCTGGAAATGAAGACGCTACACTGTGATTAGCTCAAGAGGTGTCAGGGGTGGAGAATAGCGGAGGAGTCGGCGGCTTATACGGGGCCTGACCCTCAATGAGGTCAGTGTTGGTCAGAACAGCTGTATGGAGAAACCCTGTAATGTCGGGCCGGGGGGATGATTTTGGTATGTACAAAGAGTACATTGCTGCCTCGCAACCCTCTCGCGGTTGACCATGTGGTGGTGGATGGATCGGAAGTAACAGTTTTTAGCAACACTGCAGATCCAGGAGTTGCAGACACATGTTGAGGCTACCTACATACACAACCTATGCCACTATTGGTAGACTATCAGCCTCAAAGGGCAGGCCGCAGGAGGACGAAAGGTTGTTTTCTGCCTCTTGGCTCTGCGACTGCTTTTAGCTGGTGATCATTTCTATGATCGCTCTGACAGTGACAAGGGTGCTCAAGTGAGATTACGATTGCAGGCACCAGAGTTTCGTGCATGTCGACTGGCCCAGGCCTGGCTGACAGAAAATGGATCCAATAGCGAGCCTTGTTTGTTCCATTTCACCATACATATGTATAACCATAGCCGAATGTGTCCGGTAGTCGATCGGAAACATGGCGCTCAGGAGTTGGGTGAGTCGTGAGGCGCCTCGTGTATCAGCCGTTAACAATACCTGTCTCGATACCGTCGACGCCTCTAAAAACATAATTTTCATCTGGATATCGAATCCCGCAATACAGCAATGGGCCTCATGTATGGTGTAACATTGGCCGTTTTCGACACCACCAGCACCTCATTGAGACTCCAACTCGAATCTAAAAACACGGGGTCGGCGACAAAGTCGAGCCGTGGAGGCCCCGCACGATGTCATCCGCTTTATGCCCACTCGCCCACTAGCATTGTTGGGGGTTCTTGGGGTTTAGACGGGGTCGTGAATAGACCGACAGGCTAGACTCTACGGGGCAAGTCATCAGGTAGCGTCATTGTGAGAAGGTAACACCGAGCTGAGTCCGTTGAACTCCGTCATGAGCTGCTGTGTTCAGGCTTCTGACATTAGAGGTCATGGCTCTAGGACACATAGTGACATCCAATTCAATAGCTTGCTTCCACTTCCAGACACTAAGCAATCTGCAGTCTGAAGTCTGAAGTCTCTGATGAATGAATTATGAATGCCGCCACACTCTGCCAAGACTGAGCACGTTGATGCACATTATCCTTGCACAGAGATCCTTCTTCACGCTCAAACCGCCTGATGCAAATTACGGACTGGGGAATCGGCCCTTGCTCGGTTAATACCTGCGAACGAGGTCAACCAACTGCATTTGTCTTTGGTAGATAGCTAGTCGCGCGACAGTTGAAGCCGTTGGAGCCGTCAACCGACTTCACAACCGTCAACTTTGCGAGACTGCTAACAAGCCAACAAAGTCTCTCTCCAGCTGGCCTGTGGCAGGTAGAAAAACTCAACGTTTTCCCACAGTTTGCCTCTTCCGTTTCTGCAACCATTACGGGCAGGGCAGGACGGAGTTCGGCAGAGACCGGACCGGTATTTGTTGCGGTCTTGACCTCTAACCTCGAGGCACTCAACTATCGCCGTTCCCGTTGGCTCCCATGGCAGCCCACAACATGTCTCATTCGCCACCCGCTCTCGGCGCCAGACTTGGCGTCCCGTTAGCAGCGCGGATAATTGCTTCGAGTTTGAACTTTATCGAACATGGCTTCTTCTTCTGATGGTTGGCTGAGGGGTTTTGATTGAGGCGGCTGTACTTGGCTTGCCTCCGAGCAGATTTTTTTCTTCTTCAATTTTTTGCCCCTGCCTTTTTTCTTCTCGCAAGTTCACTTCTTAGCTACCGGAGTTGGCGATGATAAGTGAAAAGATAACAGAGCCTGGTCTTGGCGTGTGGGGATAACATCAACCTTGTCAATTGAACCCGTCGACAAGCGTTCAGGCTCAGGTTAAGCCGGTGCTATTCGCTGATGATTGTCTTAGTGGGCCATCTTTGAGTCTCGCCAAGTCTTATACCCCTCTGCCTCTGGTCTACTTCTCGCTTCGAATTTGTTCGGCGTAACTCCGTCCTGGTGGCAAGGTTATTCCTGTTTGTTGCTCTTGTCTTGGCATGGGGGAAGGTATCGTGAGCAGTACATCTGGAAATATCTGGTTGCATCATGGTGGTTGTCGCTGTTCTCGGTGACTGGGGTATTTTCAGGGTTTGCTTTCGCCAAGCTACAGCTGATTTATTGATGTGGTATTTCCTGATGTTTTCTCGGTGAAATATATCGCCGGAAAGCTCACACGCATCGACTACGAACAAGGAACGTCTGATAAGATATGCATGTATGATAAGACACCTAGCATCAGTACGAAGCTATTCGATAACGTCTGTTGAGGCTCTTGGTAAAAGGACCACTTATGTCAGGAGCTAGTAGAAAAGACCATCATGATTTCTGGACATCTTTCTAATCAGACATCGTCATACATTGTCCCAACCGCAGTTGACTACTGCTGGTTTACACACATCTGGCTTATTAGGCTGAGTTCAACAGAAATATTCTACTGACCGCTTCGTCGTTGAGCGTCACATCACCACGTGCAGTAGATTTTAGTTCGAGACACGGGCAAAAAGCTCCTCGATGTGCTCAAATTGCTGCATGTCCTTGATATTATCCGTCATTTTTTGATGCAGTGAAATATACATACAGGGTAAGTCCCACAGAAGAAGCACCAGCGGATGGGGCTGCCACAGGGGACATCAGTGGTCAGCACCACCTGGACATGTGCCGTGACCAATGACATGGCGCCCTGCAAGCCCCAGACAGCGATTCAAAATCAGGAACGGGGGCCTCGATCAGTAAATTGGTGATCAACGTCACGATCTATTGGAGGCGGGCCCAGTGACGCACCTCTTTCACTCTGACAGCACGGTACCCGACCTCTCTTTTCCTGCCACGCCCAACTCCTGACTCTGAGGCCTGCCTACGACAGGCGCAGCTTTGGTCGCGTGAGTTTTTGATTTGACCACATGATAGTTTCATATTCAGCGGATATTTATTGATCCAGCTCAACCCAAGGTAACCTACTGGCTCGCCAAAGTAGGTAGGTACCTTACCTCACCTACCATCTTTTCGACTGTCTTCCACAGTCCACCGTTTACTTCTTTGCTTTTGTCGTCGCATTGTCTCGTGTCTGCGTGATATAGGCTCCCCAGCGCCTTTATCTTGCCTGTGATAATCATTCGCATCTGCCCGTGTCGCGGACGGATACAGCCCCTGTCACCGTCTTCGTCTGTTAGCAACACAACTGCCGTGTTATGATTGTCTGAGTTCGCACTTTACACACTCCCCGCATCCGGACTCTCACCTACGACAGCTAGATAGCAACAGCTTTAAAGCATCGAGTGCCTCCTCCAGATTCGAGACTGACAAGTTTATCACTACAACTTCTTATCGAACACCGCTGTGATGGGCGCGGAAGACACTGGGGGTGGTGGGCTACCAGCCCCTTCCTCATCCTCTGATCCACGAAGAACTGGCGGCAGCCAGTCTATCGCTCGAGGTGCCAATACACAAGGCTACGACGAACAATCACCTCTACTAAACTATGATGCCAACAATGTCCATGGGGAAGTGGACGACTCACAGGTCACAAAGAGCATATGGTATTTGCTCATATTGACCATTAGCATCGGTGGTCTCCAGATCGCATGGTCTGTTGAGCTCTCAAACGGATCACCATATCTTCTGTCTCTTGGCTTGAGCAAATCTCTCATGGCCCTCGTCTGGATTGCTGGACCCTTGACTGGCACCCTTGTTCAGCCATATGTGGGTATGCTCAGCGACAATTGCCGTCTGCCCATGGGTAAGAGAAAACCGTTCATGATCGGGGGATCCATTGCCACTATCCTCTCCCTCTTGTTTCTTGCATGGGCCAAAGAGATTGTTGGTGGTGCCGCCAGACTCATGCGTCTTGACCCAGAGTCTAAAGATGTGAAAACAACGACTATTGTGGTCGCAGTTATCGGCGTTTACGTTCTCGATTTCGCTATCAACACCGTCCAGGCGTCCATCCGTGCATTTATTGTCGACTGTGCGCCAGCTCATCAGCAAGAGTCTGCCAATGCCATGGCTAGTCGAATCACCGGATTTGGTAACATCGTTGGATACATTGCTGGGTATGTCGACCTGACCCGTCATCTTGGCTTCCTTGGAAAGACGCAGTTTCAGATACTCTGTGCCATCGCATGTTTTGCCCTTGCCCTGACTGTGTTTGTGAGCACCGCCTTCATCAAGGAGAGAGATCCTCGACTTGACGGCCCCGCCAAGAAAGAACAGCAAGGCGTCTTCTCCTTCTTCTTCACTATTTTCAAGTCGATCAAACGCCTCCCGCCTCAGATCAAGAGGGTATGTGAGGTCCAGTTCTGCGCCTGGGTTGGTTTCTTCCCTCTGTTGTTCTATACGTCCTCCTACATCGGAGAGATCTACGTCGAGCCATACCTCCAAGCGAATCCCCACATGTCTCCGGAACAGCTCAACAAACTGTATGAGCAAGCGACCCGAATTGGTACCTTTGCACTTCTCATCAACTCGATCGTGAGCTTGCTCACAAATGTATTCCTTCCATTTTTCATTGCTCCAACGTACGACAGCCAGCCAGTCACTGGTATTCCGGGAGAGAGCCCTGCAGGATACTATGACTCGGATGAGGATGAGAAGCCCTCGTGGTTAGACAAGTTGGCCATTCCTGGCCTGACTCTTAAGCGTGCTTGGTTTCTATCCCTACTTCTTTTTGCTGGATGCATGTTCGCCACGCTTTTCGTGCGAACCGTAAAGGCGGCTACCGTGCTTGTTGGCCTTGTTGGTATCACCTGGGCGATGACACTGTGGGCTCCATGGGCCATCATCAGTGCTGAGATCAGCCGGAGAGATGCCCTGATACGAGCTCAAAAGATACGATTGGCTGCCGCCAGAGCAATCAATGACGGAACCGCAGATGACGAGGAGGAAGAAATCGACCAGGCTGGAGTGATCCTCGGCATCCACAACATGGCGATTGCAGCACCTCAAATCATTGCTACTGTTGGTTCCAGTATCATCTTCAAGCTCTGGCAGAAGCCCAGAGGCACACCGGGAGACCACAGTATTTCTATTGTGTTCGCTCTTGGTGGAGCTTGTGTCCTGATCGCATCATTCTTCGTTGCTAAGATTAAGGATGATACTTCTACGCCAGCTGATGTTATGATCGAAGCTGAACAGGGTCGGAGTGGGACAGAAGAGGCCACAGAACGCCGACCTCTCAGCAGGCGCAAGTCTACCAAAGACCAGCTTCCCAGAGCGACCCAGGCCCGGGCCACACTGACACGACACAAGAGTTTCGGAGGCGCCGAAATGCACTAAGAACGCCAATAAACACACACACACACACACACACACACACAGAGAGAGAGAGAGAGAGAGAGAGAGAGAGAGAGAGAGAGAGAGAGAGAGACGTACACACCCTTGAACGAGGCATGGAAAGGCGCAGGGTAAGACATCTGGATTGGCATTTGGCTCTATTATTTTTCAGGCCTAGGAGCATATGGAGGGATGGAATACCGTTTTTCTTTTAGTTCATTTGATAAGCACCTAATGCTAGAAGCCCTAGGTATAATGCTGGGCTATAGGTTGGATGTTCGAACCACAGTTTCATGTCTAAGCTTAGATGAAGATATCACATTCGTTCCTCAGCTCGTCTTCAGCTGATATACATCGCTCAAATATGCAAGCCTACCCATCCACCACCATGGCGTACAACATCCCAAAGAGACCCTACGCCCCCCATATCAATCCATTGGTTTCGGGTCTGCTGACTTGGGACCACACATGCCGATAGAGACCCTTGTCTCGCCAGGAAGAGGACCAAAGGTAGGATTGATGGTAGTGAAAGGGATGAAGCGAAAGCACCATAAGACATCGTCATCCTCACCACAGTAGCTGTAATCACAGTCGAACGACTCTTTGGGAGCAGCTGTGACGGCAGGGGCATCAGTGTCGCAAGCCTCTGGGTTGTTGGGGAGGGCCAAGGCTGTTGAGGCGAAGAGTAAGACGAGATAGTTTGTGGGGAACATGTTGAAAGTTGTGACGCTTCTGTGTCGAACTTGGGTAAAGAGTTTCTGTTGCCAAAGTTTTCAGCAGAGGAGGGGGTTCTTTATACAGAACCATGGTCAAACAAGTGCTACATTCGAGAAGGCTTCACTGTACTCGATTCATCAACAGGTACTTATCTTGTTTGCGTTGCAAATGATGGTATACAACCCTCACATGATACTGTAGCTGGGTTTCATATGGACTAGAACAACAGAGAGCACGTACAAGGAGCGAAAAGCCGCGTATGGAATCGGCAGATGCGGTTTTCAACTACTATACTTGAGGCAAAGGATTTCACAAGGCGAAGAAAATCGCCGAGAACTGTAAGACTAGGCGGGAATGTTGTACTTCGGAAGACTGAAAGTCAACATTCTCTGTTATCTATTATACACCGGCCCCCAAGTGGCTCCCTTTTTACATGGATAGCATCCTGTTTCCAGCCTTCACCCACAACGACATGATAACTCCGATGCTGGTCACCCAAACTAAGCTGCGTACCCGTGATAGTCGGGGATTATCCTGCAGCCACAGGTAAGCGATGTTGTACAGGAGACGGCTCACAACGTAGCCGAGACCGAGGATATTCATTGTTGGCACTGGTACGGCTGCGAAATTTGCGGCCAAGATACCTGCGGCATAGCAACCAATAGTTTCGAGGCCGTTTTCTGTGGCAGCTTTTGCACGGAGGAGGAATTGTTTATGCTGCGATCGTTAGTGAGAGTTGTGAGATGGACAATCAGACAATGAATAAAATTTACCGATTTGTCAAGAGTTTGGCAATTGGAGATTCTGTCC
Organism: Fusarium miscanthi; assembly: GCA_014898875.1. NCBI lineage: Eukaryota > Fungi > Ascomycota > Sordariomycetes > Hypocreales > Nectriaceae > Fusarium > Fusarium miscanthi. The sequence continues at coordinate 64,297 of JAAVUA010000223.1, forward strand.
TTGTGCGAGCGAGGGTTGCAGTTGTCGTAGGTCCCTCTGGCACCCGCGGTGATGGTGTAGGCGTGAGGGAACGTGATGATGAAGAATGCAGCTGGGACCTATGTAGGGTATATAAGTTGAGATCTCGCTGGTGGCGAAGAGAGAAGAGCAGTACTGTGAAGAAGGAATAGTTCCTTGTGAGATCGAGACCAAGAAAGGACTCCATTGTGGTTGATAGGAGTCGTCGTGAGATGAAGAGAGAGCTATTTGCTGATGGATGAGATGAGCTCAATTGTGTTGTATGATGGAGACCTCTGTTTTAAAGCCACAAACAATAAAACTGTTGAGAAAAACGACTATCTGATGAGATTGAATTATCGTGAGTTTCTGGAAGAATTATCAAACCTGTCCGACAGTTTAATAATCAGGCGTAACTGTTAGTCTGACCCGCTTCGAGTGTGAACGAACATGTTGAGTTAGCATAACGGTTATGATCAACCCAAGAGCCCATGTAAGGATAACGACTGTCAAACCACATAAGAACTGGTCATTCAGTTCTACAGATATGTAATGGAAGATTCAATGTTATTCTTAACACAACCAGAGCAGATGAAAGTAGCGTGTCATTGCTACGGGCCTTATGCCAATGACAAGAAGAGGTGAAAATTTGGCCATATCGGGTTTGGTGTATCCATCCCCAACACCACTCAACGTCGATTGATATGACTAGGAAACAGGGGCACTCTCAACATCCCGTCGTCAGCATTCATTCCCCTTTATAAAACTGCCCTCTGGCAACATACACGTTCAGCCATCACATCGCCGAGAACACCCAAAGTAGGCTCGTAAGACTTGCATTGCTAAATACTTCATATGCTCGCATGGTCATCAACCACTTGTAGCCAAGAGAGGACTATATATATGTACTGAGAAGAGTAAAGACTGACATAAGAATTCTAGAATCGAAAATGCTTTGACAGATATTCGGTATCTGTTAAAATGTGATGCAAAAACAGCCGCCACCACCACCGCCGAACTATTTCTTTCCTTATTTTGTTTGGGGTATCTTATATGTTTGCAAAGAAGAGAAGCTGGACCTGCTCATGCAAGGTATCGCCTCGAGATGACGGATCGCTTGGACCCGGCTCGCCAACCGTTTCCGTCCCAGCTTGTGGTGCCGCTTGATTGGGACTTGCTGGTCTTGTAGGCTCCGGGGCCATGATACTGGCCATTGTCGTAACTTTGACCAGTGCTGTAGCCACCGCCTTGGTCTTGCTGTTGCTCAGGGGTATAGCCGCTGCCTTGGCCTTGTTGACTGTCAGGAGAGGATCCATCACCGTTCTGAGTGCCCTGTCCTGGCTGAGTACTGCTGGGTGGGTTGGTCTGGCCATCACCATTTCCGCTCTGGCCGTTACCACTGTTGCCATTGCCCGAGTTTCCGTTACCCGAGTTTCCGTTTCCAGAGTTGCCATTGCCCGAGTTTCCGTTACCAGAGTTTCCGTTACCAGAGTTGCCATTGCCAGAGTTGCCGTTACCACTGTTCCCGCTACCGCTGTTACCGCTGCCAGAGTTGCCGCCGCCCCCAGTGGTTCCATTACCACCACCATATGAGCCTCCCTGGACGTAAACCTTGATACTGTTCACAAGCCAGTAGGCGTTCTTGAAGTCGGCAGGGTTGTTGGCAACATAGTCCTTGCAGTCTCCCAAAGACGAGGTCTCCGGGTTCTTGCCCCAGACATCAGGGGAGCCAGCCCAATCACCACAGAAAGTAGTATCAAAGACGATGTTGTTCTCCTTGAAGTGATCGTCGATGTTGCAGCCTTTACCGCCGTTGAATTTGGCAGCGGGGGGCCCCCAGGATGAAGGGGTGGGGTTACCGGACTGGATATCTTGCGGGATGCGACCGCGGTGGAAGAACCATATAGCAATGTGGTCGGATGTCCACTCAGTGGCGTAGACTCCGCCACCGATGTCATTGAAGCCATCACCGTAGTTCTGGTTGTCTGATGTGTTCTGGCCACAGCCGGCAGAGGTACCAGCAGAATCGCAGTTCTCGGACTCGAGGGTCGTGCCCTGAGTGGAGCCATCGTTGGTGATGCTGCAGCCAGGTCCAGTGTGGAGACTGATCTTGTTCTCGGTCTGAGTGTTGACACCCTCAAGGATATCAATCTCGCCAGAGGTTGGCCAGTTGGGACCAAACATCCAGTATGCGGGCCAGACACCGGGGATGCTGCCAGGCATATGGGCAATATCGGCGACGAAGAGACCGTGGGTGAAGGCGTCGTGAGAGGTGACACGGACAGACCTTCGGCCGTTGGAAGGGTTCTTTGTCTGGTAGTCTACACCCATGTAGACGGCACCATCGACGTAGCCAGCCAAACCCTCAGAGTTGGCGGCGTCGGCATCGACGTAGTCAACAAAGCCGTGTGTGGGATCCTCCTCGTTGAAGAATTCAAAGGCCTCGAAAAAGTTGGAAGAGTCGTATGTGGTCTTGAGGGAGTACTGAGAGTGGGAGTTGTTCTGTGCAAGAGCACCATTGAGGAAGACCGTTAGGCCCAGTGCGAGGATAGAGGAATGCATCGCTTCTGAGGTCTCTGGAGGAGAAAAGACGACAAGAGGTGTGCTGTTTCTACTTATCCACGAGATCGATTCTGATTTGAAGCTGAAGTTTTGAGTGAAGGAGAGAATGCGATGAAGTCGTTCACAGAGATGATTTGCGCCGAGTGGTGTATCAGAGCGAATGTCGAGCACAATAACCAAACGATTTATAACAATAGATTCGTGAACTATTGTCTGAATGAGGGAATCCCCAGCCAAAAGTGGAGGGAGGGCTGGAGGGGGGAGGCTATTGAAGTGAGTGACAATAGCTCTGACGCTGCCAAGGAGGTAGGTAGTCCAGCGAAATGATTACTGCTCCTAGTCAATAGGAAACAGCAACAAAACCAAGGCACAAGAAAAGCAGAGTGGATGGCGAAGAAAGATAAAACAAGACGGTCAGCCAGCTACCGAAAGGATTGAACGGTGATGGCGACGAATGCAGCCAAGAAAGAAGTCAAGGAGTGGATGTGTCTTCTCTAAATTCCCAAGAACAGCTCAGCCCCAGAGTAACCAGACACTGAAGACGGGAGTACAAAGAGAGAGAGAGAGAGAGAGAGAGAGAGAGACAGACAGAAGGAGAGGAACAGAGAAAGAGAGAGAAAAGAGTGAGGTTGGTTACGGTCTAGTAAAGGAAGGGCTTCAAGGAGAGGGAATGCGGGAGCTATGTATAAGTTTATGTCTCTGATATGGGACGGAATGTCTTACAGCCTCTCCTTCTGAACGCCAAGCTATTTTGAGAAACGAGACTAGGTAGCCATGTTTCTTTGTTGCTCTCCCACCCCTTGTCTCGTTTGGGCGCCATCCGTGTTGCTTCCATCAGTTCATGCTCTAGAGATCAGATGGATGCTAGTGAGTGCTGTGCGTGCAGGCCGTCCGCATGCTAAGTTGAAGATTCCGAAACGATAGCCAAGGGGCCCGGGCCCTTGAACAAGTCAGGACTCTTCATTTAATAGAGGGCCGCCAATAGAATCTCCCACAACCACTTTTGCCCAGAGGCTCTGATGCGTAGTTTGACAGTCCGATTCAGGGAGGGCCAAGGCCAATCACTCCAACGGAGAAAAAGCTTAGCGGAACCCTACACGGCTTGGCGTGCCTGGAGATGGCCGGTTCAGGCAGGGAGATGGATGTGTCGAGACCTGTGATAGGCTGACGCCAAGTTAGACGGGCGGGTTCAGGGGTTCAGCATCCACTAGAGAGCACGCTATTTTCAGTGGAGTGTGGCAGTGGGGGGGGGGGGTTTCAGTGATTGATGGAGCTGGAAGGACGAGAAACAGAAACAGCTGACGACGAAACAGAAACATTCAGCTGAGGTGCGCTTTGTGCTGGAATTTTCTATTGTAATATATTGATTATCTATGTGAATGCTATTGTCCATGAATTCGTGAATCATGCAACTAGACTGCTATCTGCACATGTACATACATAAGTACATACTCCACTCCCAATGTCTATTAGGGACCCAGACTTTGGTATCCATAACAGCGCTTCTATAGCCGCGCGCTCAACTCGGGTTCTATCCCTGCCTCTCCCTCTCTCCACCTGATGCCGTCCATCCATAGGAAGAGGTTGAGTTTGAAGCCCGATCTGACAAGAACAAAGAACATCCAAACAAAGCACAGCCCAACTGACCTCAGATAACCTGATCTTGAGCCCATCTCGAATCGCTCATATCCAAGCTAGGCTGAATTCATTCCTTACCAAGACATTTCAGTCTCTTAGCCTCGACGCGCGTTATCCAGCCGCCACACTCATGCAAACAATGACCTATTCTGAAACATAGTCTCAGGAATGGAAGCAAGACTAGACCTTTCTATCCCTTCTCCCTGCCTACCTACCTACCTACTCTTGGACACACACACACACACACACCCCACCTTTCTGCCACCTCCTTTCTCTTCTATCCTCCTCGATACTCCAACATTGCCATTCAAATTCGATGGAAATCCATCTACGTCGTATCGATACTCTCCTGACAAGGTTGGTTTACTTCAACGGACGGAGAATCAACTACCGGTCTATTCTTCCGTGCCGTGGCCCCGAAATCACATCCCGGCAGCTTTGATCTCGGCTCTATATAGACGAACAAGATCGACGTCGTTCTCAAGGCCCAGGGCCACCCTGACAACCTCCATCTTTTAGACTTTTAGAATGTCGTGATATTTCCCCTGATTGCAGTCTCGCTACGCATGTTGTATCAGCTTGATCTATGTCTAGGATTATCCTTGCCTAACAATCATCCATCACTTCCAGAGGATCTCACTCATTCAACACGAAACAGTTTCACTCCATGCATCTTAACACCTATCAGTATCGGATATTACCCCGTAGGTGGTTGGATATTTCTTTCGGACCGATCGCAATCCCAGCTGCTCGGGTACTAATGTATTGTAATCAAGGTACGTAGCATAGTTCTTTCTAATTGACAGCCACATGAAACTCTACATACATCCTCCTTCACAACCCAACATAACAACCTTTTCATATCTATAAAACACTCTCGATCTCCTCTCATTTCATACCATGAGGGTTCGGTAAGCAAGCGATGCTTCCGAATTCAAACCTCCCCGTGCAATATGCAGCCGAGATTTCCCCCTACATCTCGCGACTGTCGCGGTATTCTTTCTAATGCCTCGTCTAAGTGGGTATATGCAGTCGAGAAAAGAAAAAGCGCAAATCATGTACAAGAACTCCGTGGCAAGCATCAGCACAGTCATATCGTAGACTGTTTTCGTGTCCGTTTCCCGTATATCGTTTCGCCGAGTTGATGCGTCTATATCCCAACCATTGAGTGAATCGTCGCTTCATTCAAGTGCTCTTCACAACTTGACCTTCTTGCCGGTGAGCTTGAACCAGATGACCGCAATGAGATCCTCCTTAAAGCGTTCCCAGGGGTTTCGGTTGAGCCAGTAACTGAACTCACGGTAATAGTACATCTCGCCCCAGCAGTCTCGGCCCCATTCGCACCCTGCCATGTTAACCAAGAAATCGCGCTGGTTCTCCTCGTAGTGGATATGCTTATCCTTGGGACCACCGTCGGGGTTGCAAGCTCCAGGTGGGAAACTGTTGATCTTGCGTTGATGTAGGAAGCCGACATGCTTGCGCACCCACGGCTGCGATTGATATAGCTGATCCAGCGCATCTTGCTCCTTGTGTTCCCACTGCATGTGCTTCTGCTCATATGTGACGGGGTCCCACCAAATGTCGAGGAGCCGGTCTGTCCAGTCGCTACGCCGCATGAAGAAAGATCCTAGGTTGAAGCCGGCGCAATCCTGCGTCATGATCATGTTGATCGAGTTGGCCTTACCATCTCCAACAGGGCTTCGCGACACCTCATCCAGATAATGATGGGTGAAAGGATGCGATATGTTGCGAGGGTTGAAGTAGTTGATGTCGCGCTCGACCTCTGTCTGCAGGTGGTTGAAGATGTGGTCTTGAAGTGATACTGAGGGCTCCATGACGAACGTATTCAAGTCCAGCCACCAAACCCTGATATCGCGATTAGTCTGCTGTCCCACACACACAGCCAGGGTCAGCTTACCATTCAGCCTTGGGGTACTTCCTTAAGGTCGACCGAATAAAGTCGACCTTCTCCCAGCTCTCCCGCCACTCGTGCGCATACTTCTTCTTGGTGCTCATGTCCACAATTTCCAAGTCGTAGCCCCATCGGTTGACGTACTTCCGCTTGTTTCGCACGCTGTCTCGCTCGATGGCCCATTCTCTTGCGCCCTTCCACTCCATGACACCACCTCCAACATTTGCACCCAAGATAATGACAAACTTGTTGCCACCACCAATCGATCTTCTCCAGTAATATACGAGAGCTGCAAATCATCAGTCACAGCCGAAGACGCAAGGTAAACCAGGGGCGACTTACGGGTTGTGTAGAAAATGGTATAGCAGAGTATCGCTACCAGCATGAATAGTAGAAACATCTTTAGTCTTCTGCCCATTCGCCCATAAATCGATTGTATTCTACCGGCGAGCGGCACCTTTCGAATCCATTTTGGTCCCCGTCCATGCTTTTCCTTCCAAGCCTCACGTTGCCCGTTAAACTGCGGGAGATTGCTCGATAGTCGCCGCATGTGTCTGCCGAAGAAACCCTTGTTCTGAGTCGAAAACGAAGAAAATGTGCTGGAGTTGTGAGGTCGCATCTTGGCCGATTCCCATACAACAGGGCCGCCGCTCACGTTCGCCGGAGTTGACCTCCCACTGTCAAGGCTCAAGCCTGGACTTGACCAGCCACCACCGGGAACTGGTGAAGGGCTTCGCGAAAGGGTCATGGAAGGACCTGGAGTATCTGTAGGAGGCGGGCTCAGCGATTAGCCCGCAAACTCGGTTGACTGTAGTTGACGGTCCATGGAAGTCAAAGACAAGCGAGATATATCTATGAAGAAGAAGAGGGAAAAGGAAGAAGCGAGAGCAATGTGCTTAGGTAGCTGATGAGGCAAGGATGACCAAGATCAAGTCAAGGCTGAGGCCACACACGAACTAAGGCGGAATGACGGGTACAAAAGTATTAAAAAGAGAGACAGTGGGGAGGATAATAGTCGAAAAAAATATACGTAATTTAAGGGAATCTGCCAAGAAGGCTCAAGGTATGGGAACTGAGACATTGACCAGACGACTGGAAAGAGAAAGAGAGTCACTATCAACTGTACGTACCTGGAACTGGAGATAAAGGACTGTTGTGAGGCTGCTGTGGCCTCTGGGGATCGGAGGATAGCAAGCCCGGGTTGATCACGATATGGCTGACAGAAGACCGTTGTCTGGTATGAAATGCACGGGAAGGGCGATCGCTAAACGAGCTCGAAGAGCCGGAGGGTGAGCGTGATGAAGCCAGCTTGAGCAACGTCGCAACCGGCGACTTCTAAGAAGGGTGCCGCTTATGCCGCTTATCGCGAAGTGGAGGGTGAGGGGCAGCAACTCTCGTAGAGGGTCGCAAACACGAGGCTCAAATTGCTGTGATAGCAATGGCTTGGTGTTGTATGTTTTTGCTCCTTCTTCCCTCTTTCCCCCTTCTCCTTCATCCACTCCGCCTCTTCTACCCAGAGTAACAGGAACGAGAAGTTCGCTTTGACGCCACACACGTCCCGACTTTTCCACCTTGGCAAGGGAGGGTATACAGAGGTTCTCCAAAGTAGCCAACCACGACCGCAACTGTCCAGCTTGAAATGTGGCGCAGAGTCAGAATATAGTAGGCGGAATGGAGTTTCGGGGATCGTGACGGGGCGATGGGTGGCAGCACCGTATACGAGGATTGGGCGACGTTGGCAGGTATACGGGATGGTCGATGCGATGCAACGCGATGGTGGTGACAGAAATAGGCTAGAATTTCCCGTCGTGGTGGGTGGGTAATGAGAGAATCCGCTGTGAAGCAGGGCAGTGATGGCGCAGTTTTCTTTTTTGGCTTTATCGTATCGACACGATCCCGGTCTAGTAGGTACAGTAGCTCCAGTGATGGAGCTGGTTATTGGATTGGATTCAACAGCAGATCGCAGAATGCACCGTTAGCGAGGAACAAAACGAGTGTGATGTACTAAATCGCAATGTTTTGGGGTGTAATTGTTGAACGAGCAGTGATGCGATGCGATGCGACTGCGGGAGTAACGGTGAACAACGGTCGGTGTAAATGCAATCGAGTCTCGTCGCAACTGGATCTGAGTAAGATGCAAGATACTGCATTGACTGGATCACACTAACAAATTAGCCGAGTCAGTCACTGTGTTAGATGGGAACCTCGTATCGCATCGCATCGGTCAATAAGACAAGCAATGTAGGTAGGTTCGCTTTGTGGGTGGAAAGTCAAAGTTAGGAGGGGATAAGAGTGTAGTAACTCTAAATTATTGTAACAGAAGCCGAGAAAAGTCGAGCAAAGGGGTGGGTGACTTTTTCTTTTGCTTCAACCTAGGCTCCATAGGTTCTCATGAACAAAAGGGGGATCCTGGACTGTCGGAGCCAAGAAAATAACTAGGTTAGTACCTAGGTAGGTATGCTACACTTGGTTCTAAATTTCTAATCCGATCCTGAGAATTTTCTTTTCTTGAGAAGACCAGGGGATACCAGACTCCATCTCTGTGTAACAAAAGATCTTTTGCATCCAATGCAGGCACAGGCACAGGCACAGGCACAGGTGCCTTGTTTGTCACTCCTCAAGTAGATGACAAGCTGCAGTCAGCCTCTTCGCTACTGTTCCACTGGGAATTGAGTGACCTTTACTGGAAAAGGCGACATTTTTCGAAAGGGATCCTCAGTGCCTTGGTCAAAATTCCTATGCGATTCTATTAACCCTTCTAGGCCTTCTATTTTTTAGCCTTGGACCCCTATCTTAGGCCAGGAAGGGGAAAAAAAGAGCCCGGCGGAATTACGTCAGAGCTCATCTTCTCCAGTCTGCGGAGACAATTGATTGTAAAGATGCGATTAAAGAGTACACTGCCGCTCTGAACCAGTAGGTACTTGTCTTGCATGGAAAAAATGTCTTGGGCTGGTGATTTTTCTTTGCCTCTAGAACTTGTTTCTCCAGGACTGATGCTGAGGTTGTATAAACTCACTGACATGGAACTCTTACTTCTGATTGTGCCTTCGTGGCATTTTGACAGCCCAGGAACCCCACATTCCTCATGGAATTTCAGGTTCAGGGGGTGCAACCGTCAACGGAAAGCCAAGAGTTAGCGGTAATCAGCTAATACCAGGTAATGAGGAGGGGGAATTGAGTTTGAAACCAGGAGCCTCTGTCGCGAGGACATTTCAGACATCATACCTATTATATACACACTTCCAATGCCCGTGCCTGATATTCACGATGGCAGTCTGCAACTACCGTAATTGCCTCTTCCAATCTCACCTCCGATCTTGTTCTATTGGTAGCTTTGGTGGGTCACATTAAATCAAACCAAACCTACAAGCCAAGCCTGTACCTGTCAATTACAACCTGGGCCTCCAATGAGCATTCGCATCGCTGTCAATCTGTCAAGTGCACAAACCTTCCTGTCAATCTTTTTTTTGACAAATCCAGGCAGAGTGAGGTGTCCTCTGGCACGTGATGCATCCTAGAGATGATGCTTAATCGCTCTTCGCAGCTTCAGTGGATGCACCATGAACCAGGAAGCCCTAGACAGAGTGTCTCCAACTGGCGGCCTCCTGCAAAGCGTACCTGAATACTCCAGAACCGAATCATGAGACACCGGCATGAGACGCAACAATGTCCCGAATGGCCATGATGACCTCTGGAGAACGGTGAACTCGATTTGACCAGGCCAGTTTAGCGACCCGTTCAGTGCTGAGGGCTCAGAAGGGATCTCTTCGTTTTGAGTACGCGTCAACAAACAAGAGTTTGTCAAGTCACTGCATGCCAAATAGGTACCAATTGTATTGTATCCAAGTTGTGGTAACAAGATCAATATACCTGAAATCACGACCAAAGATGTTAAAGTTGACCTGATTGAGCCCATCCGAATCAGCGCTTCAATAGCAAGCAGTACCAGGTTCAAGCGTGGCTTGATTTCATAACATCCCTTGTCTCGACCAGCCAACAAACACCACAAGCCAGGCCGAGTGGCCCTTTTCGAGAAGGAAAACCAACCCTTTTGTATCCAACGTGTGTGTATGATTGACAGACTAACAGCAGCCGGATACCGGACCTTTCCAGCCGAATCCCCTCTGCATCGCGACAATAGCCAATCGAGCATTTTCCCACCTCTCCATCAGAGACGTGTCTTGGGCTTTTAACTAAAGAGCAATCTCCCTAGTCCTTGTCAAATCAATTCTGGTTCGATATGTATATCAGTCGCAGATTCTAGGCGTGGTCGCCAATACAACGGCCTACGAATCACACGCACGCCAATGTCGGCGCTTAGAACTGGCCAATCACACACTCGAGTCCCAGAAGGATGGCGGCTATTCCACACTCTCGGTTGCCCCAGGTCATTCAATCCGCAGCCTATGAGCTATTGTTCAACGTTTGGACCTCAAATGCTTTATTTAGCCATGCATCGAATCGACGCGGGCTTCTCATTAGAGCCCAATCAAGATGCTTTGCGCCCTTGGCTCTACTCGATCCTGGTGCTTTTACCTGGCACCATCTTCAGATCCACAAGCAACAACACTGCAGCATGTAGTTAGTTGCTCGAGGTGCTATTATCGGCCGCATCCTCACTTTGATTCACTTCCCTAATGTTGTGGTTCTGTCGGTTCTCCTCACCCTCAAGTGATACTCTGTCTCTTCATTTTCTCTTTTGGTTTCTTATTGCCGCTGTCAGTCTTTGATTGTGAACAGGCTATTCTTGTCACATCCTATTGTTCACATACTATTGTTCACATTCTCTCCTTTGTTCCACTACGTACTAACTGGCTTTTGCTCTGCTTCGTTTGCTTCCAACAGACCATCATCTAAACGGCCAAGATTTTGACATTCTGAATCTTCATCCAAACAACGACGATCCAGTCAGCTGAGGGAAAATCAAACACCAAACGTTACAATTTCCATCCAATCGCTAGCCATACATGTCTAAACACTAGATACTGTTAGCTTTACTTCTCATTTTGCTTCCATTTCTCTATTCAAAGACTAGTCTTTACGCCATGAACAACGATACTCATAATCAAGCCCCGGTACACCCACCGCCGTACTCCGAAGACCAGCCACGGCGCCGAGAAGAGTGGGAGGATTGGGAGGATGACGAGCCTATCACGCCTATCGACGCTGGGGAGCAACTCTTCCCAACTCCCCTGAATGTGTCTACTCGAAATTCTAAACCCTCGACACGACGTGCATCAAGAGCCTCTGCTGCGAGAATTGTCCGGGTCAAATCACGCCAGAGGCAGAAGGTCCAGAATGCCAAGGCAGGCATCAAGCTCATCACGGATATGTCAACGTTCCGCCGCCAGAACTACATACCAGCACCGGTAGGACGAGCTGGGAAATTTGTAGATGCTGCTGCTCTGAAGGCATTGGAGGGAGAACCAACATCAGCTTCAGTAGGAAATTGGAATTGGTTCAAGAAGAGCAAGGGCCAAAGCCCAGCAACTGCTTCGCCGCTGTCATCAGCCCAGCCAGCTCAATCAGCACGTACACCAGACAATAAGCTTTCGCCGGATGACAGACCCATCGTCATTGGTCTGGCTCTCTCATCTGAGGAAGCGGGCAACCCTTCCCGGTATGACGCCGCTCTGACACCCATTGAAGCTCCAGCACAGCCGTATCTGCCTCGAAACCCTTCTTCTTCAAACCTATCTCCATTTCCAGTTCAGCAGAAGTCAGTGTGGTCACCTGATACACCCGACACCGTTTCCTCATTCAGCACCATTCGATACGCCTCAAGCATTTATTCGCAGTTTCCATCTCCAGGCACGACAACGGCCGTCAACGTCCCACCCGTGCCCGCGGTTCCAGCAAACTTTAAGAAATCAGCTCATCAGAGGCTCATTAGCTTGGAACTCGGAGGCAGAACCCCCGATGACTCTGATGGCGGTACGCCATGCACACTGTTTGAAGAAGATGGCACTTCAAGCCCACACAAACAAGCAAGGGGAAAGACATCAGCACTGACGCCCGATAGTGCTGTATCCAAGTCCCGTGGCTGGTGGGATCATCATGTTGTCACTCCTTTTATGGAGAACAGACTGACATTCACTATCAGTCCAAAGGTGCATACTGACTCACCAAAGACTATCCGAGTGGATGAATGGTGGAACAAGCAGGAGACCAAGCCTCCTCAAGCTCAAGGAGAATATCTTATACCGAGCTTGGCTCCTGGCCCATTTCAAACACCAATTGTCAAAGAACCGACGCCACGCAGGACACCATCTCCCCGTTTTGAGCACACCCAAGAGAGTGAATCTGGACCTTCAACTGCAAGGGCATCCCCCGTTCCTGAAACCATATCGATTTCAGAAAAGCCGCGAATCCTTGTGACCGAGGAAGAAGAAAGCACCGGGGAACAGCTGCCTGCATACTCACCCCACGAAAAGAAGAGTCAGGCTGCTCCAGTAAGGTACAGGGCTGTTTTCCCGCCTGGACACCCACTTCAAAGCCAGTTCCCCCCCTCGCCCGGTCCTGTGTCTCCTGGTCTCTCCTCTACCATGTCATCCCAACGAGCTGAACAACTGACTGACATTCCACTCACTCCGGCCCCACGAGACAACCTGCGTCTCTCTCAAATGCCTCTCCCAACACGACCGTTGGGTACATCTGCACCCCGTGAATACTCCCATGGCGAAGCCGAGCACGCCACCAAACAAGAGCGCCAAAGAAGGCGCAACGAGAAGGAAGAGGCTGTTGCTCGGCGCCTTGGCGGTTTCTGGAGAGGTCGGGGATGTATTCCTGAGAGGGGTTGCTCCGGTCGGACTGGACGCGAGGGTCGACAGCGCCGTCGTGCTTGGATGATTATTCTGGGAGTTCTTCTTGCCATTATTATCCTTTCCATCACTTTAGGCGTTGTTCTGACACGCCCCAAGCATTCTGATGAAGTGCCATCAATCTGGGTCAACTTGACGGATTTCCCGCCCATGCCAACTGGAGACTTGACAATCGTTGGACCGGACAATACCATCGCGAAGAGTGGCTGTACTGAGCCATCCACCATGTGGAGCTGTTCTCTACCAAAGGAGCAGCATGACTCGGTGAAGCCTTACAAGCCTGACCAGCCAACCATTATCCTGCAGATTCAGTGGGACAACAGTACCCGCAACGATTGGAAAACCCCCAACGAGGATCCTCCTTCGTTGAAGGAGCGTCGAGGTATGGGTGGTGCCGCATATGCAGGAGACACTATCCGGGCACGGGAGGCGCCCGACTTTGAGCCCAGTCCCAGTCCACCCAAATTCCAGGAGATGTGGTTTCTGGGAAATACAACCGACAATATCAAATCCGATAAAAAGGGCGGCGAGGCGACTCCATTCTACATCAGTCTGGTCGATTCTGTCGAGGAGAGTGGCCACAAAGAGCTGACCAAAAGGCAAGAATTGGACGTGAATGTTAGCCTTCCTGAAGTGCTCCCATCACCTGATCTCAACGAGAATGGCGCATCTAAACCGGCTGTCATGCTCCCACAGCCGGTTCAGCAGCCAGTGAGGCTCTACGACCGCGGGCTTCCGACCGAGCACTATGGCTTTTACACCTACTTCAAACGGACCATCTTCCTTAAGTCGGTAACGGTTCTTAATGATACCAAAGATGGAGACATCCCCTTAGATGAGGACGGTGGCTGTCGAGAGACAGAGGCTGATTTCATAGCGACATGGAGCGAGACACGTTTTCTCGTTCAAATCTGGACACGCACACTGGCTGCCAACACATCGAGGCTGATCGATCCTACTGGGCAAGGCGCCATTGACGGATCACCAGAGCTGATTCGACCAGGCACAATGCCGTACCCGGTGACAGTAACGTTGGATACACATGGAGGAGACCCAGGGAAAAAGTTTGTCTGGGCCTGGCCTATTGACGATAGACAGAAGATTGATGAAGAGAACCCTAAGCTGCTGGCCAACGACATAGGAGCTGGTGGCACGTGGATTAACAAAAGGTCTCGAGGAGACGAAAAATTCGGTGGATTCGACGGCGGGACCGGAGGATGTAAATGCCAATGGGTGAATTGGGTGTGAAGACGTTCACCATCAAACTATTAATTGATTAATGATGGGATGCATTTAGATATGCATCTAACATGAAAGCATTGGGAAGGGCGTCGTGGAATATTCAACCCTGGAGGGTATTTTAGCTACTAGTTTTCAAAAGAGATTAGTTAAATGTATTGCCTCGTCTCTGCTTCTACTATATCAGCTTGATGTTTAGACATGATAGTCATGATTGAACTTTGTAGACTAAGATCCGTCTTTGATGTTGTTCGGTCCCCCCCACCCCCACTCCGTCCGATGAGTGGGGCCGTTCCGTGCTGGGGCCGTGGCCCAAAATAACTTCACGTCAAGTAAGTAACTGGATGCCTTCAGATCTGGCTATCATTGCTCTTCAATAACCCCCAGCTTCTCGCGCAGATGCGCCATCTTCTTCAATGTCGTCATAAGGGCATGCTCCCTGGCTACTTCAGGCCTCAAGGGCTTCGTTATCTCACAACCCTCGCCATCGAGACATCCTGTGATGATACGGGCGTTGCCATTCTTCGACATACACCAGAATCAACTGAACTCCTCTTCAATGAGCGCATATCCTCTGATAACCGCGCATTCAAGGGTATACACCCAATTGTAGCAGCCAAGGGCCACAGTGAAGCTTTGGCACCTCTTGTGCGTCAAGCAATAGACACTCTGCCAGCTGCCGAAGACGATAGCCAGAAATTCTGTGATGCTGGTGGGGTGAGAAGGCAAGTTCCGGACTTTGTGTCGGTGACTCGCGGGCCTGGGATGCGCTCAAATCTAGGAATCGGCCTGGATATGGCAAAAGGACTGGCTGTTGCCTGGGGTGTCCCCTTGGTAGGCGTTCATCATATGCAGGCTCATGCGTTGACGCCGCGACTGGCCCGGGCTCTGGGAATGAGTATGGGCGAAGAGGAGATCTCTAAAGAAGGGCCGGAATTTCCATTTCTGTCCCTACTTGTCTCTGGCGGACACACTCAACTTGTTCACTCAAGGGGCCTAACAGAGCATTCTATTGTTGCTACAAGCGGCGATATTGCTATTGGCAACCTTCTCGACCAAACAGCTCGTGATATCTTACCCTCCGAAGTTTTCGAAGCAAGCGAGCATGTCATGTACGGTCGCCTCCTTGAAGCCTTTGCCTTCCCACCAGAAAACAGCTCGATTTCTGCCTATGAGGCTGTTTTCATACCACCAGCTTCTCGTTCCGCAGAGATGACTCCTCCGTCCACAGGGTACGAGTGGAATATCCCCACGCCGTTTCGACAGACTAGAAAGCTTGCGTTCTCATTCAGTAGCATCTACACCCACGTTCACGATCTCGCAACCTCCCGTCCTTCCATCCCTCTACCTGAACGCCGGGCACTGGCACAGCATACTATGATGGCAGCTTTTACACACCTTGCAGGTAGATTATGCATCGCCCTCGATGACAAGCCAGAGCTTCGAGCTGCAAAGACACTAGTTGTAGCGGGTGGAGTGGCGAGCAATAAATTCCTTATGCATGTCCTGCGATCTATATTGGCTGTAAGGGGCTTCGGCGACATACAAATTGTTGCCCCGCCTATAGAGCTTTGCACAGATAATGCAGCCATGATCGCTTGGACGGGCATGGAGATGTATCAAGCTGGCTATGAGTCCGAGTTGACTGTGGCGGGCATTGGGAAATGGTACATGGATCCTGAAGTCGGGGACGGGATATTGGGGGTTGATGGGTGGGTGAGAAGAGACGCCAATGGCTTAGCTCCTGAGGATTCATAAGAAGATCGTGGGACTATTTGGACCGTGTATGCTACCGGCATGAGCGGCGTTGGCATGACATGCTGTCTAGTGTATATAGTATTGTAGTTTATTTGACTTTATGTAGACATCACTACTAGGTATTGGAGTTTAGGAAACCTGTTTTTGACAGGACAAAGTCGTTGCTGGATATATTACAAGGTCGTTCTGGATTCCAGGCCCTGTAGACGTAAGAGCCACCTCTATCACCCAGGCCACACCTGTCTGCACGTCTGGATTCCTAGGTTGACGGCATCTTTACTTCTAACCCAGAACCCTCTAATCGAGTGCACTTGTCACGTTGGTAAACTCGCCCTTCTCAAGCTTGGTCTTCCAGAAGATGGGATTGGTGTCGTTGAAGCCGTGCTTCACCCAGCCCTCTTCCTTGACATGATACAGGTTGATGTAACCACCAGAGTAAGCATCTCGGTGGGTGGCGGCTAGAATACTTCGCTTTCCAAGCTCCAGGGCCTCCTCATCCGACAGATCGTACTTGTACTCGGCATCGAGAACACCATAGGCGAATGTTTGACCTGAGCCGACACAGAACAGGTTGCCCGCCAAGCGAGTACCATCGCTGTCGACATAGTAGAGAGCAGGGCCTTCCTCCTTGGTGACACCGGCGCACATGGTGCCCATGCTGAGGCCCATTCCCTTGTAGCTGTAGACGAGGTTGGCGAGGATCTTGCTGGCGGCGGCAACGCTGATGCGGCGCTTGTGTCGTAGCTCATGGAGGCGACACTGCATACCGAGCCAGGCAAGCCAGTACTGACAGTCTGCAGCACCACCGGCCATGGTTCCTAGCAGGACGCTGTTGATCTCAATGACCTTCTTTACGGTTTGCGAGGCGATCCAGTTGCCCGCGGTGGCTCGGGAGTCGGTCGCAACGATGATGCCGCCCTGGAAACGGAAGGCGAGGGTGGTGGTTCCGTGGGCGATCTTAATGGGGCAGTTGGGGTTCGATCGGTCATCAGTGGCAGCGCGTAGCCATGACGAGGGCTACGATGATACAATCAGTATAATATCCATAGTAGCCAAGTTATGCCTAGGGTACGAACCTGAGCAACTGGGGGCATGGCAAACTTGAGCGAGAGATCACCCATAGAATTCAGCAGCTCATCCTGGTCGTCGAAAGGCTCATTCTGCTCATATGCCGGTCGGCTGTATTTCGAAACAAGAGAATCCATCTTGGCTTATTGAAAGAGAAGCAGCAGCAGGAAGCTAATCGTCTTGTAATCCTTCGCCCTAGAGCTGAGCTGTATGCCTCGAATCCTAGCTTCGGTAGCGTGTCAAGGGCGGAGAGAAGCCTTGTCTCTGGTCGTGATGTCTTCGTTATATCGTGATCGAGATTGGCGTTGTTGACGTTGACGTTGACGTCGACGTGCGTTGATGATGATGGATGCT
Organism: Fusarium miscanthi; assembly: GCA_014898875.1. NCBI lineage: Eukaryota > Fungi > Ascomycota > Sordariomycetes > Hypocreales > Nectriaceae > Fusarium > Fusarium miscanthi. The sequence goes on from JAAVUA010000223.1 coordinate 81,646, forward strand.
GTGAAGGCGGAAGTGGAAGTGGGAATTGAAGCTCCAGACAAGGAAGCTGAGGCTCAGGCAGCTTCCGTTGCGCGCGTCAACTGAATGCCACCTCCAACATCGGTACGTACCTTTTTCCTGTGACTGTGACAGAACGGTGGGGACTGCTGGTGAGTGCCTGATTATCAAGGCTTTACTCCGTAAACAGCCCAGCTAAGAGTACGTACCTTAGGTGCCCTGAGGTAGGTACTTACCTAGTAACATCTAAAGAAATGGACAAGGTACTAAGGCATGGTAGGAGGTAGGTAGGATGTTACAAATTATTTGAAATTAAGTATTTTATTTGTTCATTGATCGCTTCTTAGTCTCTGACCAAGTTTCCTAGGCCCCTCAGTCCCTTGCCCTTGCATCCAATTTACGCCATATCATTCTCACCGACTCCCACCAATTCACTGACATAAGACATACCAATTTATGCCTTGCACTGCACATCTTGGCAGAAGCTTCCTCCTCAATTCGTGGAAGAACCCATTGTCTCCTTTCGTCCATGCCGGCCCAGATATTACCTAAGATTTGCATCTGAATAAAGCAAAGGAAAAACAAAGACAAAAAGAAACAAGTACTTGCAAGGAAAGATCAAGTATAGTGTCTCAATCACTTCAAGACTCATGTGAAATGAAATACCCTGTCATAAACCAGCTAATGAACCATTCCTGCTTACGGGTTTGGCGTCACTTCCCGACTGGTTCGCCCATCCCGCTTGCTCATGAAGCTTCGGCGAAGGTGGGCTTTGGGACTGTCGGGAACCAAGGTAGACTCTGTTGGTTGGAAACTGCTCTTCAGTGTCACGGTTCCACTACCAACTGTGAGCTCCTTGGCGGTAGATGAGCCTGACTCGTCCACAAAATAAACATGCTCGCCCAGATCATCATCACTGCTGAACGTGTGCTGTCCCTTCGCTTCGATCTTGAACTGTGCGTCGGGCGAGCATGGAACTTTGAATGTATCGCCGAAGGTCCACTGACCATTTGTAGACTTGAAGTGCTTGGTCTTGCCCACTGTCTTCTCCTTGGGGTTGATCTGCGTGATGACGATATACAGATCCGACGCGGGAGGAAAACCTGCTGCTTCGACCACAGTAAAGGAAGCAGTGCCTCCCGGTGCAGCTCCGGGATTAGCGCTATGGACTGATGACTGTCCAATGCTCTTTGCCCGAACATGGCCGTTGCTTGTAGAAGGCCGAGTTCCAGGTGATGTACCCTCTTCGTTGATGGCAGGTGACCGGCGCAGACCACCATTGGTGCTTGCGGTACCATTAGAGCTCAATCCTTGAGGTTCAAACGCCTCGCCATCTTCTTCGATGATGTCCCCATTGTCCTTTTTGTTAAAGATACCACGGCGGAGGAACGAAGCTCCCTTACCCACACCGTGGCCAACAACTCCCGCAACTGCAACACCACCCTTGAGAGGCGCTCCGGCAACACCAGTGACGATACGACCAGGGGCAGACGAGAAAGTGTTGCCAAAAGTGGATGTGCCCTGTCGTGATCGCTGGACATAGCTGGGCCGGAACAGGAGTCGGATGCGTACGCTTCCCGATTTGCCATCAAGGATGTACTTGGTCTCCGATGGCTTGAAAGGATCTAGAGACTCGAGATTGATGTCGGCAGCACCCAAGAAGTCAGGTTTGTCTGCGAAGTCGTAATCCCACACGGAGAGCTTGAATTGTGCAGCAGTTCTCGAGGGTACATTGACCTCAAAGTATTCATTCCATGTGGGATTCAGAGTCTTCTTTATCACCTTGGTCTTGTGGATCTCCTGGCCGTTGAGCTCGAACTTACAATAGGGGTCACTCTTGCCATTGCGATCAGCTGAGGGAAGTTCAGTAGCATCAAGAACATCAACGCGCAGTGTACCCATGTTATTGATACTCTCGCTCGGGTCAAGCTGCATCTTAACCGGGATGTACTTGAGGCTGACCTTAACACTCGCGGGGCGCCCATCTTCGCTCTTGAGTTTCAGGGTTGTCGGGTTGTTCTAGAGAGGCTAGTTAGTTTTCATGCCTATATAGTGAGACCCAATATCAGCCTTACCAGACATTGCTTAAGAGTTTCCAGAGTGTTCCCAGCCAGTGAGGCCATAAGGTCATCCTGGTCATCACCCTTCTTGCGAGCCCGAAGTGTCAGCCGGGAGAAGTCAAGCTCACGAATAAAGCAATCTCCAATCTCTTCAAACTTGTGGTGCTTGCTACGAGCAGTTGAAGAGACGTAGGATGGGTATGCCATATCGTCTACAAGAACCTCCAGCAGTCCATGGCTTTCTGGCATCTCTGCCTCCATGAGTCTGAAGATGAGCAGGCCACTCTCATACCTGAGAAGCTCCTCAGGAGACAATCGAATTTTGCGGGGACCCTTGGGCGCCTCGATCGAGGGGCGTCCGACGGTTGTAGGCGTAGGCGGCTCCAGTTGGTTCTCCTTTGGCTTGTCCAGGCTGGCGTTGAATTTACCGGCTTCGCTGGATCTCTGCGGGTTAGGCGATTGTTCTTCACCGGAGGAGGAATCCTTGTCCTTCTCTGCCTCCTTGTCCTTCTCCTTCTCCCTTTCTTTCTCCTCTTCATCTTCCTCCTCAGGATCAGCGACATTGAGACAGGGGTAAAAGGCAACAGTGTAATGCAGAACTCCTTTGGCAATACCCTTGCCATGCAGACGCAAACCATCCTCACGGAGCTGTTTCTTGTCGTTGACCAGGTACTCCCCAGTCTCGTCCTGTGCGACATAGTCGGCGGCAAAGACTTCGACCATTCCCAGACTACGGTCCTTGCCAACCTTTTCTGTATCCATTACTTCCAAAGCAAGTCTATCGCGAGCAGAATGGATGGGCACGTAAAGTACCTCATCCCATTCAGGATTGAGATCATTGCGGAAGGTGACAGTTCGTGCTTTTTCGATACCAGATAGCAGAATTCGAGTGTAGGGATCCGATTTACCGAAGGCCTCAAAGTTTCGTAGATCAGTAGCCTTCTTGAAATGGAGACGCATCACACCGATGGGGGTGACATAGCCACCAGTGCTGGCCACGCCAGAGATAGCGACTGGCCTCCACTGTGCCATCATCTTGACACGGCCAGTATGAGCACCATGCAGGTTGTACCATTCTTTGCCTTGTTCCATGCATTCAAGTATCTCATCGAGCTTGATCTGGTACTTTCCAAGGACTTGGTCTCCAGCGAGATCACGGTCATCCTTGATTGTAAGACCAAGCTTAGCCTTCTTCCGGTCCGTGATCAGAATCTCCTTAGAACCATTATCCCAGATAGGGTTATTGGTACGCTTCAACTTCTTGGTTTGGTGGACTTCTTTACCATTCAAGAACATAACCGCGTAAGGGTTGAGAGATCCTACAAGGCTCTTGGTACCATCCAGATCCTTGGCCTGTTCCACAGTAAATCGAAGGATACCTTGGTTGGATGGAGGTGGAGGCTCATCTTGTCCCTCAGCATTCTTGACGGGTTCAAGGACAGGAAAGAAGCGAAAATCACACGAAACAACACCGCGGGCCTTGCCATCGGAGATGACCTCCAACCGCTGATTTTCATGAACATTGAGCTCCTCAACACTTTCCAGAGGGAAAGAAGCGACACCCAGTTCTTTTGACTTGCGGAAATCATTGTGGTCGAAGATTTGCATGTCCAGGGAGTCGTTGAAAGAGGTAACAATGATGTAGTGGGTTTCGTTCCACCTGGGGTTGGAATTGTCATGAACGACTTTAGTTCGGGCAAGCTCCTGGCGTCGGTTCAAGCTCAAGCAGGCGTAAGGATCAACGGTTCCACCGAAGTTGTCAGTGTTCTTCAGGCCCTGAGCACCATGGAGAGTCACTGCCACGACACCGATGGCCTGGTCAACGGGAGAACCAGCCAGCATCTTCGCGACCTCAATAGGGAAGACCTTGGGCGCGTACATCATCGGGGCCAAGTTGCCATGAATCTGCTCAAGGATGAACTTCTCGAGACCAGGAATGAAGTTGATATCGAATCCGAAGTTATCACCACCGAGGGGCTTGCAGACGTAGTCGATTGTTGGTCGCTCCAGGAAGCACATTTCAACACGGTCAATATGAGGGAAGGGGATTTGCAGCTTGATCTTGAGGCGCATGATACCGGAGAAAGCCATATCCTCGACAATGACGTCGAGACCCTTGCTGATCATGGCCTTGCCAATGCGGATCTCGAGGACAACCTTGGGGTTGATCTTGCTTGAAAGCTGGCGCGAAGTCATATCGGCTGTGTCGTTGGGAGTGAAACTGAACTTCCAGTCCATCATAACAATGTCGTCCTCAGTCTTGGGGTAAGTTTTGACGTGCTCCATACGAGGTGGCTTGCTGCCTAGAGTAAAGGTCTTGAGCTTGAGACTGTCCAGGAATGACGGAGTGGCAGAACTCAGAACTTGATCGACTGAATTGATGATGGTCTGAGCGAGAACGGGTTGATAAATGGGCCAGAATTTGACCATGAATGAATTGATCCATTCGAGGGACTCGTTATCGTTCTCAAGTTTCTTGAGAGCCATCTCGCGGGTTATGTCGTCTCGGAAGTTACGTCGCACCCGTCGCAGGGACGTTCGGTAGTAGGTCGAGCAAAAGGCCATAAGGATGATGATCCAGCCAAGGCCACCGCCAAAGACAGCTACAAGCCAGGAGGAGATGCAAGCAAAAATGATGACGCCCGTGTTGTGGTACCAATCTGCCATTGTTAGTGGCATGTATGCGCAAATAGTTGAATTGAGACATACCGCCATAGAGTGTATCCGGAAGCTGTCCCTCGACCCATGTCGCGTGATCGAGGAGGCTCTCCTGTTCGGTAGCATCGTCAATTGGCCATCCTAATTGAGGAGCCCATCCTGTTCGCGAGAAGGGGGCTTCTTCGGCTTTAGGGTCAGTGCCATCCGCGAGCGGCTTGCCCTGCTCGTCGCGGGCTACATCCAAGGCCCCTTCTTTGCTTGGTTCTGGCAGATCTTCGATAGGGCCGGTGCCGTCATCGACGTCGGTGATAATTGCGGCGCCCTTGGGTCTTCTGCTTTGCTGAAGTTCAGGTGGGATGGCCTGCGCATGGTTCGCGTTAGCTGTATGTTGCGATTTCAAGAGGAGAGAAGCATACGGCAGTGGCTTGAGCTTTCTTCTGCTCTGGGCTCGCATCAGGATCGAATGTGAAAGCAGCGACACCAGCATTCCTAGAGGATTCTACAATCTTTTTTTGGGCATCGTCTGCGGTGACATTGGTTTGAGGGTCTGCAGCAGCCTCGACGAGACCCTGCTGCTTCAGCTCATCGGCTTCCTTTGCGGTAGACATGACGCTGTGTCGTGCAGCGTTGCTGCGGTTGCTGCTGGAACGTGCTGGTACGAGAGGATCTGTTTTGGGCGTTTCGCAGTCGTCAATTGGCGTATTTCAAGCTCTACGCACCGTCGCGAAGCATTCAAACTATAAGGTCGATTCCGAACGACCGTCGTAATGGCGTTGGCCGATTCACTTGGTGGTGAGGTTGCGAATGCCCGTGTAGCCAGCTGAAAGCCCGGTAGCTCGGACACAAACTACCTTGGAGCTGAGCTGAGCTGAGCTAGGTTGCCTCTAGGTGGATTACGTGCCTAGGTAGCTGGAGCTGGAGACACCAGCTTGTTTGAGGCGGCAGAAGGAGGGGTGGTATGAAAAACGAAAGGAAAACGAGAAGGGAAGTCGAAAAGAAAAAGGGAACAGTTGAAATAAGAGAGGGAAACCTGAAAAGGAAGGATCGGAGGTATGTAAGAAACCAAGCCAAGAGATTGGAAGGTGGAAGAAATCCTGGCAGAAGATGACAAGAAGAGTCAAGTCAAGTCAAGACAAGACAAGACATGAAAGACCAAGATTTAGGCCTGAGCTGTTCGAGTGGTGCAACCCGCAGACACAATTGCAGCCCGGTAGAGTGGCTTCTTTCCAAGCTACTAGGTAGGTTGTGGTGATCGTCGAGGCACTGGAAAGTGAACTGATAAAGGGTACCAAGTAAGTACTTGGCAACAAGCACATGGCTCTATATAAGGCAGTGTCGTTTTAAAGTTACTCTCGCTAGTGGGAGGGAGCTAATTTGTGGCTCAATCAGGGAAATTGAAGCAGCCGAGAGCTCGATCATTATCAGCGGAAGCGGAGCCCGTCAACATGTATCTGTAGACAGCTGGAACCAGGCTAGAGGCTGGAAGCTAGAGCCAGTGATCGGAGACAGTGGAGTTGGAGGGTGCCTGAGCTTCAATAGAGGGTGTTGATTGCGGGCCGAGCGAGCGAGCGGGCGGCAGAGAACCTAGGCAACGTCTTGAGGATGAGCAGCACTCATTCACTGGCTGCAAAAAGTATCGTGGTACCGTACTGTGAAACAACATCTCTAGACTACCTACCTGAATAGTGGATGTAATTGACCACTTCTCCAGGCTGTTCGTGCAGTTATCCTTCCATCCGTAATACAGGTGGAGCTTCCAAAGCTACCACTTAACTCTGCTCTAGACTGTTTCTTAATTACAGTGTCTTCAGAGACATAAATGCTTTGAGTCGAGTACTGTAACACTGAGGTATTATCTGCAAAAGTTATCTACGAGTGAATACTAGTGTTCTCATAAAAGTCACCCCATCCCAAGAAAGGCTCCCAAGATCCCTCCCTGCCTCCCCTGTAAATCACCAAACTCCCTGGCTAGTTATCCCTGCCGCGCTGAGCAACTGGACACGACCTACGTAATTGATGGTCCGGGGGAGCTCAGTTTTGCTTGTGACGGGAGCATTCAGTGGGCCGGGACCCTCGCCGACAAGGATCCTGTGGTTTCCAAGATCGAGCAGAGGAGTCTTTTCTGTATTTGGTTTGGTTTAGTGTAGGTCCCTGAATCCCTGCTTCGTTTCCTGCTAGCACGGCTGAAGTTGGTTACGTAGCTCGGAATTTCCA